>VZQC01002980.1:295291-390336 GCA_009823505.1 Rhizomys pruinosus | reverse complement strand
TTCCAAAGTCTTCTACATTTCTCCAAACATCCACATGGTCAGGTTCTTCACAGCCAACAGCCCACTCTCTGGTACCAAATAACTGTATTAGTCACTTTTCTGTTGCTGTGATAAAACCACCATGAGCAAGGGAACTTATAAAAGGAAGAGTTTATTTGAGCTTATGATTGACGGTTCCAGGGAATCAGAGTCCATTGTGGCGGGAAGCATGGTGGCCGGGGCTGGAGCAGCAAACTGAGGATCACATCTCACAATGAGCACAGGAAGCAGAGAGAGCGAGAGGCTGGAGACCGCAAGGCTTGTTAAACTCACTAAGCCTGCCCCCAATGACGTACTTCCTCCAGCACGGCCACACCTTCTAAGACCTCCAAGAACAGTGCCACCAACTGGAGACAAAATGTCTGAATACTTAAAGCCTATGGGGGACACTCATTCAAACCACCACAATAATGATTCATTTTAAGTAACAGACTGTTCTAGAAAAAAAAAGAAAAAACAAACAAAAAAAAAAACGCACTCATTTTGAGTGAGTCCATCCATCTCCAAGCAGTAATCTCTACTATGGTTAGGAAGACAGACATAGGTGTAAAGCTGTCAGAGGGAACCACTGGCTGTACAGGTGCCAGCTGGCTGTGCATGCTCACAGCAGGTAGCGTCCTGATCCCCAGCATCTTTTCTCTTGCTTTTCTCCAGCTTGCCACTATCTTTGGCTTCATCCATCTATCCCAAAAAGTTAAGCTGGATACACAGTCATCAGTCATTGCAAACTCACTTAAGTGCCTAATTGACAAAAGATGATGAGTTCTCCTAGGGAAGGGACCTGTCTCCCAACACCTCCCACTTCCTGAAGTCAGGATGCTTTTTATCAGTGAATGGAAACCATGCTGGCAGGCATACCTTAAGACAGACATGACATAGCAGTTCTGACATCCCTGACCTTCTCTGCAGTCCTGGTGAGTGACCTCTAGCAATACCAAACTCTTCCTTGCCCTTGCTGAAGTTGTAAGGGGCTGTTCTTCCAGCCACATCTTCTTCAATCTTTTCAATTTTCTCAAGGATCATCAAGAGAAGGCAAAAAAAAGAATGTGTGGCCCACTGTGGTGCCCTCTTGGCCTAGGGCCATGAAGAGACTTCCTAGAGAAGCAGCAGCAAGAACCCGTGAATAAAGTAAAGAAGGATGCATGGAAATCTGCACTAAAAAAAGTTTGTTGTAGTTTGGCAAACACTGGGAAAATGATAAACTTGAGGGTTTAGAAAAACAAAGATTTTCCTAAAGAAAATCACAACTGGGGGTTGCTGAGATAATTAAAGGTTCATTGCATTCCCTGGGGGGGGGGGGCAGCAATGAGAAAGAAAATCTGGGTTCTTCAAATGGAAATGCCTGCTATATCCTGATGATTTAAAAACCTGGATTTACATGAACATTAAAGTTCACTGCCTGGCAGAAGTTTAAGCCTGTTTTCTTATATAATCAAAACCCGGGTGTAGCTGGTATTAATAATACATCTGTACTGCCCATAATTGCTTCAAGCTTCATTTTGGCATGATTAAGGACAATCATAATCCTTTGAAAAGTCCATAGTCTATTCTGTTTAAAGCTACTATAAGAGCATTTTCATTTTTCTACTTTCCATTCAATTAATGTGAAATCAAGTACATATTCATATATATTTCTTTGGTGGGTATATGGAGCAAAAGAAAATATGACGCAAAGAACTAAGCTTTAGTACTTAACAGAAATAGATCCATATATTGACTTAGTTTTATTCCTGCTGTTGAGATAAAAACACCCTGAAAAAGCAACATAAGGTAGGAAAGGCTCACAATTCCAGGTTCAATCCATCACTGTGGGCAAGTTGAGATGACAGGAACATGAAGGAGCTAGTCTTACCCACAGTCAAGAGAGAGCAAATGAAAGAATGCATGTTAGTGACCTTAGTCACTCTCTGTGGCTGTTATAAAAACACTCAGCAAACTCAACTTGGGGAGGAAAGAGTTTATTTGCCTTCTAACTCACAGTCCATCACCAAGGGATGACAAAGCAGGAACTCAAAGCAGGAACCTAGAGGCAGAAGCAGAGGCACAGACCACTGCTTACTGGCTTGCTCCTTTGGCCTGTGCTCAATCTGTTTTCTTTTACTTTTTCTTTTTTTCCTTTGGTCTTTTTGAGACAGGGTCTCCATTTAGTCCCAGCTGGCCTGGAGCTCGCTCTGTAGAACAGGTTGGTCTTGAACTCATAGAAATCTGCCTGCCTCTGCCTCCGGAGTGCTGGGATTAAAGGTGTGCACCACCACACCCTGCCAAAACCAGCCACTTGCCCAGGGTCAGCACCACCCAGAGTGGGCTGAGCCTTCCCTCATCACTCACGCATCAGAGAACGCCTCCTACACACACCCACAGGCCAGTCTGAAAAAGGAAATTTCCCAACTGTGGTTCCCTCTTCCCAGGTGTGTCAAGTTGACACTGAAGCCACCATACTACTGCTCAGTGTGCCTTAACTCATACGGTCCAGGACACCCTGCCTGGAGAGTGGTGCCACCACATACTGCTCAGTGTGCCTTAACTCATACAGTCCAGGATGCCCTGCCTGGAGAGTGGGCCACCACATACTGCTCAGTGTGCCTTAACTCATACAGTCCAGGACGCCCTGCCTGGAGAATGGTGCCACCACAGAGGGCAGGTTTGTCCACTAACCAAGATAACCCTCACAGACACAGCCATCACACCAACCTAATGGGGACTGTCCTTCATCAGGACTCTTTTCTGGGTGATTCTAGATTGTGTCAAATTAAGAAAAACTAATGATCATGGGAGGCTGGAGAGATGGCTCAGCAATAAAGAGCACTTGTGGCTCTTACAGAGGGCCTGGGTTCTGTTCCAAGCACAGCACCCACTTGGACAGCTGGCGTTGCCTCTTTTGGCTTCTCCATACACTCCACTCATGTGGTACACAAAGAGACAAGCAGACACACACACACACACACACACACACACACACTAAATAAATAAATAAATAAATAAATAAATAAATAAATAAATAAATATTTTAAAAACTTTTTTTTTTAAATACTCTTTTTTTTTTTAATTACTTTTATTTATTTCTGTATATGTGGTAAGAATGGGTATGCCTGCAGCAAGTCCTGTGCACCCAGTCGTGCAAAGCCGCGGAGGTCAGAAGGGGTCCGGATTCCCCTGGAGCTGGGTGAGTTCTCTGGAATTGGAGTTTCAGACGGCTCTCGGCCCATGTGGGGTGCTGGGGATACGAACCTGGGTCCTCTTGTAAGAGCAGGTCAGTGCGCTTTACCGCTAAGGCCCATCTATCTCAGACCCTTAAAAAACTTGTTTAAACTACCATCACATATTTTCTTTAATCAATCACTCTTAAAGATCCTTAAAACATACACACAAGAACTGCAACTGAAAACAGTGAACAGTTGTCAAAACAGTCAACTTCCTGCATGGAGAATATTGAGAAAGACTGAAAAGGATTGAAAAGCATGTTTTGGCAGAATAGCGAGCTCTGGAGGGTGGGGGAGGGGGTGGCGAGACTAGGTCTAGATTTGTTTATAATAAAAATAAATAAATATATACGTAAAAAAAAAACATACACAAGGAGTGCACAGTGCACTGTTATGCAAAGGTCAATTGGGCTTCAGTTGTCATGGGATAAGCCAGGGACCATAACCCAGGGTCTCCAAATAGGAAGGTTCTTGCTGTTGCAGCTACCCAGGGGGTTTGTCTTGCTTCTTTACTGCCAGCAGCTCACCACTGCAACCAAGCCAAATCAGACGCACTCTGCCAATGGCCAGAATTTCCACAACCACCAAGCTCCCCAAAGACACAAATCACACCATTGTCAGGCATCTTCTGACACTTGTGGTCTCCTATGTTTCGTGAGGTGACGGCTCACTTTAGCTGTCAACCCGACCAGTGGGGAGGCCTGGGGAAATGGCGAAGCACATGTCCGGGGTGTTCCCAGAGGAACTAGTGTATGGTCAGCAAGGCGAGTGGGGAGGGTCCACCTTAAGGTGCACAGCATCGTCTCCAGTCTGGGGTCAGGATGGAGTGGGAAATGCAGAAAAGGGAATCTGGCTGTCACGCATTGCCCCCCCCCCCCCCGGAGTAAGCTCAAGCTCAATCTTCTCAACCTGTAACCCTTGGACATCAGATGCCTAGTTGTTCATTGCATACAACTTGAACTATTGATTTTCCAGGGTCTTTCAGACCTTTGACCTTAGCTGGGGCTGAATCACTGTCCTTTGTCTTGTTCGAGGCCTCCGGCTTCCTGACTGAGCAGCTGCTGGCAACCCTGGACTCCAACCTGCACAGTCATCATAGGATGATTCAGAGCTGGCCGGATAAGTCCTCTCTTCTATTACATCTGTTCTGTGGGTCCTGTTCTTTGGGGAACCCTGGCTTATCTATCATTCTGATAGTCAAGACTTCCCCGGAAGGGATCAGACCGGAAAGACTTCCTTCTATGTCTATCTGAACCCTTGGTTCTACTCAACTTCCACCTAGTTTCAAGGTATCTCTTCAAGCTTGAGAAGGAAGGGGATAAGTCATTAGTGTTAGTGTCATTCCATTGTCTGACAACTCTGGCAGAAACACCAATTAAATAACCACCCTTCCCCAGGGCTGAGCTTTCTTAACAGAAAGACTGTAGTCAACTCCATCTAGACAAAGCTAAGTTTGTGAAATCAAAGCATCTATCACAGCCTCTAAGTCTTTCATGCCTACTCCAGGATAGAAATCCCTTCTTCAAGTCCTGTAATTACAATGTTTTTACCTCTAAGTTACAACATTTCTCTCCGTATCCCAGTCTTCCAAAGAAAACACTCAGCTTACTTGAGGCCACATAACATTGGTCACCAAAGACCTGGACCGGCCAACCTTCCACCTAAGCATCTAAATAAAACACTGGCCAAATGGCCTTGGAACATAGGCTTACCTGACTGTCACTAACCACATATACACTCCAACACTCCTTTTGTTGTGGTCCTACTATGTGCTGGGCAAGACTCTTCCCAAGCCATCTATGACATGCTGACATCTGCAACAGCCACACCCAAGGCAGGCTTTGGGAACTGAGATAATGTATCAGGAGATTCCTATGGATGACAGGCCTCACAGCCGGAGAGACTCAGGTCCAGCAGGGCTCCTTCCCTATGGCCACGGACATGGATTATGGCCTCTGCATCATGCACCTAACTTTGAGACAAGCAGCACCCAGGGAATAACAGTCAAACAAAGCAAACTGGAATTCCATGGAGGATGAGAATTCACATTTTAAGAATTTACACAAGGGCTGGGGAGGAGGCTCAGTATGTCTCCCCACTTGCTGCACAGGTTCAAGGACCAGGGTTCAGATCCCCAGAACCCATGGAAAAGTCCAGTGGGTGTGACACTTGTCTGTAATCCTGTCACTCACACTCAAGGGGAGGCAGGGGATCCCTGGAACAAGCTCTGGGTTCTGAGAGAGATGATGCCTCAGTACATAACATGGAGAGTGATGGAGGGAAATGCCTGATGTCAATCTTTTGTGTGTGTGTGTGTGTGTGTGTGTGTGTGTGTGTCTGTATGAGTGTGCTGTCTGCATGTAGGCAGGTGCACCCATGTTGTGAAATGCTGCAGAGGTCAGAAGAGGGTGTCAGATTCCCCTGGAACTGGAGTTAAAGACAGTTCTTAGCCACCATATGGGTGCTGGGAATCGAACCCAGGTCCTCTGTAAAAGCAGTTGGCACTCTTAACTGCTGAGCCACCTCTCCAGCCCCCTGATGTCAATCTTAGGCCTACACACACACATGCAAAATATGTCTGTACACACACACACACACACACACATACACATATGCACACCACATACACAAGCAGTAAATAACTACATAAATGAGAATTTATACAGGCCAGGTGTGTTGGCACACGCCTATAATCCTAGTACTCAGGAGGCAGAAGCAGGCAGATCTCTGAGTCTGAGGCCAAACTGGTCTACATAGTGAGTCCCAGGACAGCTGAGGGTACAAAGAGACCCTGTCTCAAAATTATAATAAATAAATAAATAAATAAATAAATAAATAAATAGGAATTTACACAAGTCTCAAAGATGTTAATCCACAGAAGTCTCTGTATATCTATCTTAACTATTTGGTTGCTCATGGTATATACAGTAAAGGACCTCACTATAAGCCACTCCCTACTGAAGCACATTCAGCTCGGGAGTTGAAGCATGTCAGATGTTCAGAGCAAAATACAGACATGTTTTAGAGAATGGAGGAAATTTCCTATGCACCCGGAGTTGAGCACTGCTTTATTCTCTTCATCCTTCCCCAAGTGTTGTGGAAGAAGGGAGCAGTCACTTCCACCTGTTACTGTCCTTCATATTCCTGTGCATGCAACACAAATTATCTTTCTTAGAATGACTTCTCGAATATGCTCTATGACCAATTCTTTCATACACACCTTACTTTTGTCTTTTTCTGCTTTTCCCTTCCTCCCCTGTCTTCCTGCTGGTCCTCTCTCAACCTTCTCTAGAAAGGAAATCAGCTGGTTTGCCCTAACCAACATTTCTCTTTTTCTTAATGTGTTTGTGTGTGTGTTTCTGTGTGTGTGCCACATGTACCTAACTTCCCACAGAGATCAGAAGAGGACATCAGACCCCCTGGAGCTGGAATTACATGAAGTTATAAGCTACCCTACAAAGGCTCTGGGAACCAAACTCCAGGTCATAACCACTGAGCCACCTCCACAGCCACTTCCTGACCCAGTCAACATTTCTGCCACTACTTTCATATGGATTAATCATCTTACAGCCTTCCTGTGTTGTCACATGAGCCTTTTCAAAATTACCAAGTATTATCCCTAAGGAATTCAACTCCAAGAATCCACTGAAGCAATAATATTTTAAGTAAGTGTTTAAAAAGTGGTAATTTGGGGGAAGCAGAGGCAGGTGGATCGCTGTGAGTTCAAGGCCAGCCTGGTCTACATAGAGAGTTCCAGGTCAGCTAGGGCTACAGGAAGACCCTGTCTCAAAAAGATCAAAACGGAAAATTACCTTTTGTTCTGTTTTGTTTGTTTTTAATGTCCTGAATGGACAGAGCACGCCCTGTTTAAGAGCACATTCATACTGCTATATAAATTTGAAAGACCTGAGATAATTGCCGATTTGGGCTTTTCTTAAGCACTAGATCTGCGGGTTGTTTTGTGAGGCATTTTATACCTTTGACAATGAAAATCACCTGCTGAGGCCAGCTGTAGCCACGATATAGGACCTGCAGAGAGGACTCTGAGACAACATCAGGAGACAGCCACACTGCAAATCTGTTGGGGCCAGCTATGGGGAGTAAAGGGAGCCAGGGAAGGAGGGGGGATGGAGAGGGGAGGGAGAAAGAAAGGGGGGGGGGGCGGAGGAAGGGAGGAAGGAAATCGGAAATCCAGACGGGGAAACAAAATGCTCACTAGAAACTAGGTTTCATACGATCAGCAACTTTTCCATTTTGAAGTCTTCTACAAAGTTAAAAGAGTCATCATATTACTTGCAAACTCAGTCTTTGAATCATTTAAGCGCTTTCCGGTCACCCCCAGGGGGCAGCTGAAATACCTAGGGAAACTGAGCTTGCCCTTCCCTGTGCAAGCCCTTTAAGCAGAGAAACACCCACACTGAAAACTTTCTTTGCGTAGAACTCAAACCAAAGGAAAAAGTTGATCTTTGCCATTTTCATTCTTTAAACCTTCATTGTGCGCTAACAGAACTGGTAAGATTTAAAAAAAAAAAAAAAAAAAAAAAAAACTACCGCCCCTTGCAGTTTGTTTTGTTCTCCCCAAACAGGCTCGTCAACCACTTCCAAACTCATCCTAAAGGGCGCAGCGCCCTCTGTCGGCCTTCTGGTCACACTGCCTCCCGCGGGCTCTGCAGCCATCTCAATGCAATCAAACCTTCAGCTCTGACAAAGTGAGAATTAATGGCTTAGAAAAGTGCTGTTCGCAACTAAAGACCATTTGCTAAAGCAAAGGAGAAGCAGCTATGATGAGCCCTAAAAATCAAGTGCTGAAGTTACTTATGGTCAAGCCACGATCAGGTTCTTTGCTTTAGAACACATTTGATTTTTCTTAAAAACTGCTTTGTCACAATTACCAGTAATTGCAGCTTTATCAGAACTTGTGACATCTGCCTGAAGCAGCCCCTGAACTGACAGCTCTACTAATGCTCTCCAGCAAACAGAAGCGGTAGGAGACGCTATGCAGCCCGCCCAGGAGACCCCTAGCTTTCTCCCGATTTAGTGACCTTCAAGGCTCTCTGGGATTGGGTTTAGGAGTCACACCAGGATAGAAGGCATTTCAGAGATCACCCTTAGACTCCCAGAGAACCATTTCTTGACAAGAACATTGCCCTTAAGTCCTTGATGCTCGAACTATTTATATTTATATTGCAAGGGGGAGCACCCACCACAGTGCACATGTGAAAGTCAGAGGACAGCTTTTTTTTAACACTAAAACTATAAGTATTTTCATTTTCTCAACGGTATAAATGGCATAATTTACTGTTATTCATGGTGCACTATAGCACTACTGAAATGTTCAATTTTCGGGTTAGAAAGAGAAAAAAAAGGACTTGAGTTATCATTTCTGATTTGACAAAAGGTTCAGAGTAAGGCATGCTTTGCAAATTGCATTTTGAAGGGAGAAGCTTATTCCTTCCCCCTCTGTTTTTGTAACGTCACTACAATCAGAGCAACCTTTCTTGTTTCCCAGACCCTATGTCCTGATTTATAGTTTTCCAGAAGGCAGGAGTTGTATCTCAAACCTATAGACAGTAACCAAGCTGAAAGGGTTTACCGAGCCCATTCAGACTGTCTCCTGCCGGACTCCAGCATACTGCTGACTTAAAGAAGTAGAACTCAGGGGCTGGAGAGATGGCCTAGCGGTTGAGAGCACCGACCGCTCTTACAGAGGACCCAGGTTCGATCCCCAGCACCCACATGGCGGCTGAGAACCGTCTGAAACTCCAATTCCAGGAGAACTCCAGTTCCAGGGGAATCCAAGACCCTCTTCTGACCTCTGGGGCACTGCACGACACCGGTGCACAAACTTGCATGCAGACAGTACATTCATACACATACAGAAATAAATAAAATTAAAAAAAAAAAAAGTAGAGCTCAGCTTTTCCTGAGCCAAATTATCTTGTTATGGATAAAAGAAATGTCACAGTTAACACTTGTATACTACAGAGAAACATGGAGAACATGTGTCCATTTAATCTAATATCTGTAACTCGGAGTCCAGTACAAGTCAAGAGTAGATTGAAAATTAACAACTCTGAATCCCTAGTTAGCTGAATAAGCATGTTATTATTTTNATCAGGCTCTTTTCTGTGTGATTCTCGATTGTGTCAAATTAAGAAAAAACTATGATCATGGGAGGCTGGAGAAGAATGGCCTTCAGGCATAAAGAGCACTTGTTGGCTCTTACCGAGGGCCCTGGGTTCTGTGTTCCAAGCACAGCACCCACTTGGACAGCTGGCGTTGCCTCTTTTGGCTTCTCCATACACTCCACTCATGTGGTACACAAAGAGACAAGAGACACACACACACACACACACACACCACATACACGAATAAATAATATACATAAATAATAATACATAGTAAATAAATATTTTTAAAAACTTTTTTTTTATAAATCTCTCTCTTTTTTTTTAATTACATTTATTTATTTCTGTATGTGTTAGAATGTACTGCTCTGCAGCAATCTGTGCACCCATCGTCGTGCAAACCGCGAGGTCAGAGGGTGTCTCGGATTCCCCGAGCTAGTGAGTTCTCTGGAATTGGAGTTTCAGACGGCTCTCGGGTCAGCCATGCTGGAGTGCTGGGTGATCGAACTGGGTCCTCTTAAGAGCAGTCAGTGCTCTTAATCCGCTAGCATCCTACTCTCAGCCCTTAATAAAACTTTTTTAAACTACCATCACATGATATTTCTTATATCCAAATCACTCTTAAAGATCCTTAAAACATTACACAATGAACTGACCTGAAAACAGTGAATCTTTGTCAAAACAGTCAAACACAACTTCCTCATGGAGAATATTGAGAAAGACTGAGAAAGAGAATGAAAAGCAGTTGGCAGATGCCTGAGCTCTGAGGGGTTGGGGGATGGGGGGCGAGACATATGGTCTAGGATTTGATAAATAAAATAAATAAATAAATATATATTCTGAAGAAAAAAACATACACAAGAGTGCACAGTGCACAGTTATGCAAAGGTCAATTGGCTTCAGTTGTCTGGGATGAAGCCAGGGGACCATAACCCAGGGTCTCCAAATAGGAAGGTTCTTGCTGTTGCAGCTACCCAGGGGGTTTGTCTTGCTTCTTTACTGCCAGCAGCTCACCACTGCAACCAAGCCAAATCAGACGCACTCTGCCAATGGCCAGAATTTCCACAACCACCAAGCTCCCCAAAGACACAAATCACACCATTGTCAGGCATCTTCTGACACTTGTGGTCTCCTATGTTTCGTGAGGTGACGGCTCACTTTAGCTGTCAACCCGACCAGTGGGGAGGCCTGGGGAAATGGCGAAGCACATGTCCGGGGTGTTCCCAGAGGAACTAGTGTATGGTCAGCAAGGCGAGTGGGGAGGGTCCACCTTGAACGTGCACAGCACTTCCAGTCTGGGGTCAGGATGGAGTGGAAATGCAGAAAAGGGAAGCTGGCTGTCCACGCATGCCCCCCCCCCCCCGGAGTAAGCTCAAGCTCAATCTTCTCAACCTGTAACCCTTGGACATCAGATGCCTAGTTGTTCATTGCATACAACTTGAACTATTGATTTTCCAGGGTCTTTCAGACCTTTGACCTTAGCTGGGGCTGAATCACTGTCCTTTGTCTTGTTCGATGGCTCCGGCTTCCTGACTGAGCAGCTGCTGCAACCCTGGACTCCAACCTGCACAGTCATCATAGGATGATTCAGAGCTGGCCGGATAAGTCCTCTCTTCTATTACATCTGTTCTGTGGGTCCTGTTCTTTGGGGAACCCTGGCTTATCTATCATTCTGATAGTCAAGACTTCCCCGGAAGGGATCAGACCGGAAAGACTTCCTTCTATGTCTATCTGAACCCTTGGTTCTACTCAACTTCCACCTAGTTTCAAGGTATCTCTTCAAGCTTGAGAAGGAAGGGGATAAGTCATTAGTGTTAGTGTCATTCCATTGTCTGACAACTCTGGCAGAAACACCAATTAAATAACCACCCTTCCCCAGGGCTGAGCTTTCTTAACAGAAAGACTGTAGTCAACTCCATCTAGACAAAGCTAAGTTTGTGAAATCAAAGCATCTATCACAGCCTCTAAGTCTTTCATGCCTACTCCAGGATAGAAATCCCTTCTTCAGTCCTGTAATTTTAAACTGTTTTTACCTTCTAAGTTTACAACATTTCTCTCCGTATCCCAGTCTTCCAAAGAAAACACTCAGCTTACTTGAGGCCACATAACATTGGTCACCAAAGACCTGGACCGGCCAACCTTCCACCTAAGCATCTAAATAAAACACTGGCCAAATGGCCTTGGAACATAGGCTTACCTGACTGTCACTAACCACATATACACTCCAACACTCCTTTTGTTGTGGTCCTACTATGTGCTGGGCAAGACTCTTCCCCAAGACCATCTATGACATGTCTGACATCTGCAACCAGCCACACCCAAGCAGGCTGGGAACTGAATAATGTATCAGGAGATTCCTCATGATGACAGGCCTCACAGCCGAGAGACTCAAGGTCCAGCAGGTGCTCTCTTCCTATTGGCCACGGACAATGGATTCATGGCCTCTGCATCATGCACCTAAACTTGACAAGCCACCCAGGGAATAACAGTAACAAAGCAAACTGGAATTCCATGGAGGATGAGAATTCACATTTTAAGAATTTACACAAGGGCTGGGGAGGAGGCTCAGTAGTCCTCCCCACTTGCTGCCAGGTTCAAGAGGACCAGGTTAGATCCCCAAACCCATGGAGAAGTCCAGGTGGTTGAACTTGTCTGTAATCCTGTCACTCACACTCAAGGGGACGGCAGGGGATCCCTGGAACAAGCTCTGGGTTCTGAGAGAGATGATGCCTCAGTACATAACATGGCGAGTGATGGAGGGAATGCCTGATGTCAATCTTGTGTGTGGTGTGTGTGTGTGTGTTGTGTGTGTCCTGTATGAGTGGTGCTGTCTGATGTAGGTCAGGCACCCATGTGTGTGAAATTCTGCAGAGGTCCAGAGAAGGGTGTCGATTCCCCGGAACGGAGTTAGAAGTTCTTAGCCCCATATGGGTCTGGAACGAACACCAGTCCTCTGTAAAAGCAGTATGGCACTTACTGCTGAGCACCTCTCCCAGCCCCTGATGTCCAATCTTAGGCCTACACACAACATCAAACATATGTCTGTACACAACCACACACACACACACACATACGACTAATCACACCACCATACACAAGTCAATAATACTAATATGAGAATTTATACAGGCCAGGGTGTTGGCCACACGCTTAATTCCTGTACTCAGAGCAAAAGCAGAAACGGCAGATTCTGAGTCTGAGGCAAAACTTGTCTACATAGTGAGTCCCAGGAACACTGGGACAAAGAGGACCCTGTCTCAAATTCAATAAATAAATAATAACTAAATAAATAATAATAAATAGGAATTTAACACAAGTCTAAAGATGTTAATCCACCAGAAGATCTCTGTATATCTATCTTAACTATTTGGTTGCTCATGGTATATACAGTAAAGGACCTCACTATAAGCCACTCCCTACTGAAGCACATTCAGCTCGGGAGTTGAAGCATGTCAGATGTTCAGAGCAAAATACAGACATGTTTTAGAGAATGGAGGAAATTTCCTATGCACCCGGAGTTGAGCACTGCTTTATTCTCTTCATCCTTCCCCAAGTGTTGTGGAAGAAGGGAGCAGTCACTTCCACCTGTTACTGTCCTTCATATTCCTGTGCATGCAACACAAATTATCTTTCTTAGAATGACTTCTCGAATATGCTCTATGACCAATTCTTTCATACACACCTTACTTTTGTCTTTTTCTGCTTTGTCCCTTCCTCCCCTGTCCTTCCTCTGGTCCTCTCAACCTTCTCTAGAAAGGAAACTCAGACCTGGGTTTGCCCTAGACTCACATTTCTCTTTTCTTATGTGTTTGGTGTTGTTGTTCTGTGTGTGTGGCACTTGTACCGACTTCCCCACAGGATCAGATCGAAGAGGACATCCAGACCCCTGGACGTGGATTCATGAAGTTATAAGCTACCCTACAAGCTCTGGGAACCAAACTCAGGGTCAATAACACTGAGCCACCTCCCAGCCCCTTCCTGCACCCAGTCAACATTTCTGCCACTACTTTCATATGGATTAATCATCTTACAAGCCTTCCCTGTTGTTGTTCACATGAGCCTTTCAAATTGACCTAAGTATTTCCCTAAGGAATTCAACTCCAAGAATCCACTGAAGCAATAATATTTTAAGTAAGGTTGATAAAAGTGGTAATTTGGGGGAAGCAAGCAGTGGATCGCTGTTGAGTTCAGGCCAGCCTCTGGTCTTACTAGAGAGGTTCCAAGGTCAGCTGTGACTACAAGGAAGGACCCTGTCTCAACAAGATCAAAACAGGAAATTACCTTTTGGTTATGTTTTTTGTTTTAATGTCCTGCAAATGGACAGAAGCACAGCCCTGTTTAAGAGCACCATTCATACTGCTATATAAATTTGAATAAGACCTGAGATAATTGCCGATTGGGCTTTTGTCTAGCACCTAGATCTGCGGGTTGTTGTTGTGAGCATTTTATACCTTTGACAATGAAAATCACCTGCTGAGCGCCAGCTGTAGCCACGATTAGGACTCTGCAGAGAGACTCTGAGACAACGATCAGGAGACGCCACACTTGCAAATCGTTGGGGCCGTATGGGGCGTAAAGGGAGCAGGGAAGGCAGGGGGATGGCGAGGAGGAGGAGAAAGCAAGGGGGGGGGAAGGGGAGAAGGAAGGCAATCGAATCCAGGTGGACGGGGGGAAACAAAATGCTCACTAGAAACTAGGTTTCATACGATCAGCAACTTTTCCATTTTGAAGTCTTCTACAAAGTTAAAAGAGTCATCATATTACTTGCAAACTCAGTCTTTGAATCATTTAAGCGCTTTCCGGTCACCCCCAGGGGGCAGCTGAAATACCTAGGGAAACTGAGCTTGCCCTTCCCTGTGCAAGCCCTTTAAGCAGAGAAACACCCACACTGAAAACTTTCTTTGCGTAGAACTCAAACCAAAGGAAAAAGTTGATCTTTGCCATTTTCATTCTTTAAACCTTCATTGTGCGCTAACACAGAACTGTAAATGATTTAAAAAAAAAAAAAAAAAAAAAAAAAAAACTACCGCCCTTGCAGTTTGTTTTGTTCTCCCCAAACAGGCTCGTCAACCACTTCCAAACTCATCCTAAAGGGCGCAGCGCCCTCTGTCGGCCTTCTGGTCACACTGCCTCCCGCGGGCTCTGCAGCCATCTCAATGCAATCAAACCTTCAGCTCTGACAAAGTGAGAATTAATGGCTTAGAAAAGTGCTGTTCGCAACTAAAGACCATTTGCTAAAGCAAAGGAGAAGCAGCTATGATGAGCCCTAAAAATCAAGTGCTGAAGTTACTTATGGTCAAGCCACGATCAGGTTCTTTGCTTTAGAACACATTTGATTTTTCTTAAAAACTGCTTTGTCACAATTACCAGTAATTGCAGCTTTATCAGAACTTGTGACATCTGCCTGAAGCAGCCCCTGAACTGACAGCTCTACTAATGCTCTCCAGCAAACAGAAGCGGTAGGAGACGCTATGCAGCCCGCCCAGGAGACCCCTAGCTTTCTCCCGATTTAGTGACCTTCAAGGCTCTCTGGGATTGGGTTTAGGAGTCACACCAGGATAGAAGGCATTTCAGAGATCACCCTTAGACTCCCAGAGAACCATTTCTTGACAAGAACATTGCCCTTAAGTCCTTGATGCTCGAACTATTTATATTTATATTGCAAGGGGGAGCACCCACCACAGTGCACATGTGAAAGTCAGAGGACCCTTTTTTATACACTAAAACTATAAGTATTTTCATTTTCTCAACGGTATAAATGGCATAATTTACTGTTATTCATGGTGCACTATAGCACTACTGAAATGTTCAATTTTCGGGTTAGAAAGAGAAAAAAAAGGACTTGAGTTATCATTTCTGATTTGACAAAAGGTTCAGAGTAAAAAGTGCTTTGCAAATTGCATCTGAGAGGGAGAATGCTATTCCTTCCCCCTCTGTTTTTGTAACGTCACTACAATCAGAGCAACCTTTCTTGTTTCCCAGACCCTATGTCCTGATTTATAGTTTTCCAGAAGGCGGAGTTGTATCTCAAACCTATAGACAGAACCAAGCTGAAAGGGTTTACCGAGCCCATTCAACTGTCTCCTGCCGGACTCCAGCATACTGCTGACTTAAAGAAGTAGAACTCAGGGGCTGGGAGATGGCTAGCGGTTGAGAGCACCGACCGCTCTTACAGAGGACCCAGGTTCGATCCCAGCACCCACATGGCGCTGAGGAACCGTCTGAACTCCAATTCCAGGAGACTCCAGTTCCAGGGGAATCCAAGACCCTTTCTGACTCTGGGGGCACTGCACGACACGGTGCACCAACTTGCATGCAGACAGTACATTCCTAACACATACAGAAAATAAATAAAATTAAAAAAAAAAAAGTAGAGCTCAGCTTTCCTCGACCAAATATCTTGTTATGGATAAAAGAAATGTCACAGTTAACACTGTATACTACAAGAGAAACATGGAGAACTTGTGTTCATTTAATCTATAGCTGTAACTGGGACTCAGTACAAGTCAAGAGTAGATTGAAAATTAACAACCTTGATCCCTCGTTAGCTGAATAAGCATTGTTATTATTTTCTATTCTGGAAATAGCAGGCCATTTTAATCTTATACATTAGGCTTTTAGTTAATACCATGAGACTAATAACATTATACTAGGAGATTTACCCTCAGTTATTAAAATTTACTAAGTTTCACATCTGTTCCCATATATATTATATATTATATATATATATATCTATATATGTGGAACAGTTGTTTTAAATATACGATTATAAAGTATAAACTTTGAGATGTCCTTACAAGTCTTGGGGTAGGGGGCTGGAGAGATGGCTTAGCGGTTAAGAGCACTGACCGCTCTTACAGAGGACCCGGGTTCAATCCCCAGCACCCACATGGCGGCCGAGAACCGTCTGAAACTCCAATTCCAGGAGAACTCCAGTTCCAGGGGAATCCGAGACCCTCTTCTGACCTCCGTGGCATTGCACGACACGGGTGCACAGACTTGCATGCAGACAGTACATTCATACACATACAGAAATAAATAAAATTTTTTTTAAAAAAAGTTTAAAAAACCAGTCTTGGGGTAGGTTTCTAGATGACCAATTCTCTCCAAATGGTCAGAGATGTTTTACATAGGTTTGGCAAAAAGCCAAAGATGTTTTACCTACTGGTCAAATGCCTTACATATAAAACATATCTAAATGCAGAGGTAAATCACACCCTGGAGCAGAAGTAATCATTCCTTTAAATTAACTAATATCCTTAAGGATCAAGAACACTATTGTGATTTAACAATCTTAGCATACACGATGATTGATTTATTTATTTATTTATCAATGAGTAGATTAGCAAAAACCTTGCCAGAGGTTTCAAAGGAGTGTAAACAGTAAGTAAGCCCAGGTAGGTGGACAGCAGCTGAGTGCTTCAGCAAGGCTGATTGTTGACTGATTTCATCTAGTTAATCCGTTAATCCAGTTGTCTTTGATTAGTTGGCTTTTGTGGCTGTGGGGGCGGAGTTATCCTCCCAGCTGGTATTAAAGGCAGGGCTGTGTGACTCTCAATCTGAGATCTCCTGAGAACAGTCCTTCCTGTGTGTCCTCGCCCCCAACTGAGATTACAAAGGCATCTGAAGGAGACAAGAAAAACAGGCCTTCAACACAGTGAAGAGGCCTTTAGGCCCTACATTGGAATACAGGCAAGGAGAAGCTCATATGCCAGGAACACGAAGAAGAGACAACACAGGAAAGGGGCAGGATAATCCCGCATCAAGCTCTACCAACCCTATGGAAGATTCCTACAGTGGGATCTCCATGGAGATGGCCCAGGACACAGATATCAGAAACACAATTGGGAACATATTTAAAGAACTGCAACAATATAAAGAGCAAATCAAAGAACTAAAAAAGAGAATAAAGAACTCAAGAAGGTCCTAGAGAGAGAGAATGACAAACTCCAGAAGGAAATGGAAGCACTGAAAAGATCCCATGCTGAAAAGGATAAGGAAACCAACCAGCGAAGCAAAGAGCTACAGTAAGAGATTGAGAAGCTCCAAAAAGAAGTAGAAATACTAAAGAAATCAGAAGAAGAAATGAAAAAGGAAATCAAACATTCATCCAATCAAGAGGAAAGGAGTGGAAAAAGCCTCAGAAGCAGAATGGAGGAAGCAGAACAAAGAATATCAGACCTGGAAGATAACACAGAACAACTAAAAACCTCAAGGAACGGATTATGAAAAAAATTTAAACATATTACAAAAGTGGAACAACCAGGCACTGTGGGACACTATTAAAACATCAAACCTCCACATCATAGGAGTAGAGAAGGACGACGAATCCCAGAGAATGGTATTGATCAGTCTTCAACAGAATAATAGATGGAATGAAAAATTCCCCAAACTTAACTAGTCAAACCAATACAAATTACAAGAAGCACATAGCACACAAAATAGACAAGATCAAAAAGAACTTATCCACACCCCACATCATAGTTAAAATTGCTAGGGGAACCCACCAAAGACAAAAATGGCTTTTAAAGCAACAAAGAGAAAACCAACAAGTGACCTGTAAGGGGCAACCTATCAGCATTACAACTGACTTCTCAATGCACACTATGGAAGCAAGAAGCACCTGGAGCAAAGCATTCAAGTGTTTTGTTTTTAACGGACAATAGATTGCAAAAAAACCCAGGTTTACTATACCCACAAAAATGTCAATTAGAATTGAAGGAGAAAGAAAAAAACCTTCCATAAATAAACAAGATGATAGACTACATGTCCAGGAAACCAAACCTTCAGGAATACTTGAAGCCAATTCAAAGAACAAAAGAAAGGCGCAACCCCCCAGGCACCTAGAAAGAGAAATCAATATCTCAACGGCATAACTGCAGAAGTAGAAACCTAAAACCCAAACCGCAAATGGAAAACAAAGCAAAAGGAAGCAACACAGACCTCTCAGTCATAACCTTAAATATTAATGGGACTAAATTCCACAATCAAAAAACATAGACTGAGATATTGGATTAGGAAAACAGAATCCAATCCCATATGCTGTCTACAAAGGAAAACCACCTCAAGGGACGACACCCACCTTAAAGTGAAAGGATGGGAAAAAAATATTCCAAAGCCAAATGGCACAAAAAAGAAAGCCAGGTGTTGTATTTTAATATCAGACAACATAGAACTTCAAAGTAAAAAAAAATCAGAGCGACAAAGAAGGCCATTACACATCTTTATCAAAGGAACAATTCACCAAGAAGATTTCACAATCATGAATATCTTTATGCCCAAATTCTGGCGCACCAAACTTTCTAAAGACAATTCTCCATGACCACAAATCACAGACTAATCCCGACACTAATAGTAGGGTACCTCAATACCCCACTGAGTTCCTTTGGGATAGATCAACAGGACAACGAATAAACAGAGCTACATCTGAACTGAATGCTATGATACACAAAATGGACCACATAGACCTCTACCCAAAAGTTCCATCCAACACCAGAAATCTACTTTCTACTCAGCACCCATGGAAACATTTCTCCAAAAATCGACCACATTACTGGGACACCGAAGAAAGAACAAGAAACTCACAAATACAAAAGGTTTTGAAATAATTTTCATGCATTCTATCAGAACAGTGTAATAAAGTTCAACATCAACAACAGGATAATTCCTACTGCCTACAAGAACAACATGGCGACCTAAACAACACACTCTTGAATAATGAAGGGCAAGGAAAGAGATAAAGAAAGAAATAAAAGCCATTCTTGGACCTGAATGACAATGACAGTACAACACAACAAACCTACGGGGATACCTTAAAAGGCAGTCCTAAAAGGGGAGTTTATAGCCCTGGGTGCTCACATTAAAAAAAAAAAAAAAAAAAAAAAAAAAAAAAAAAAAAAAAAAAAAAAACACTTGAGAGGCAACAAAAAAAAAAAAAAAAAAAAAAAAAAAAAAAAAAAAAAAAAATAACAAAAATCCGAGCAGAAAGAAAGAAATCAATGACATAGAAACAAGAAACAGGAAAACAATACAAAAGTCCAATGATGAATCCATCTATCTTGTTTATCTTCTCAAAGAACTAAACCAGATAGACAGACCTCTATCTAGCCCAGTTAACAAAAAGAAAGGAACAACTGCAAATCAGTACAATCCATGAAGAAAAGGGAAATACCACAACCGACAAGGAAAAGATGCAGAACATCATACGGGAATATTCCAAGAACCTTATATTCTACCAAGTTGAAAACCTCGAAGAAATGGCTGAATATCTGAACTCCTGGGAATCACCAAGCTTGACCAAGAAGAGATCGGCCGCTTAAACCAGACCCATAATATATGAAGAAATGAAGGTTGTGTAGGGCAACCTCCCAACTAAAAAAAAAGCCCAGGCCCAGACGTTTTCATGGCGCACTCTATAAAATTTTAAAAAGGACCTACAACCATTATTCCTGAAACTGTTCAGAAGTATACAACTAGAGGGAGAATCCCCAAATTCCTTCTATTGAAGCCCAAGCATCACTCTATTACCAAAACCCGGCAAAAGATACAACAAAAAAGGAGACTTATAGGCCCATCTCCCTTAATGAACACCGGACGCCAAAATTCCAAACAGGATAGTGGCAAATCCCATACAGACCCCATATCAAGAAGATCATCATCATGACCAAGTTGGATTATTACCAGAGATGCAGGGGATGGTCAAAAGAAATCAATAAAATCTCAAAAACATACAACGATCAAAAACAAAAACCCCACACCATCATCTCAATTGATACTGAAAAACCTTGACAAAATCCCACATCCTTCATGCATAAAGTCCTCGGAAGGGAATTGGGATTGGAGGGATCATTCCTCAATGTAATCAAAGCCAATACAGGAAACCCACATCCACAATATCTCCTAAATGGGGAAATGACCGAACCATTCCCTTAAAGGGTGGAACTCTGCAAGGCTGCCCCCTGTCACCACTCCTCTTCCCTATAGTTCTTGAAACCACTTGCTAGAGCAATAAGCAAGAAAAGAAAATTAAAGGAGTCCTAATTGGAAAAGAGGAAGTCAAGGCTATCCCTATTTGCTGATGCTATGATTGTTTACTTACGGGATGCAAAAACTCCGAAAACTCCTAGAAACAATTAACAACAGCTTCAGCAAAGTGGCACAGGATACAAATTAACCTTAAAAAACTCAATGGCCTTTCTTAACACCAAAAACAACAAGCAACATGGAGAAAGAAATTCAAAGATGACTTCCCATCAAAATAGCCTCAAAAAAAACAATAAAAATACTTAGAACCAAACAAAACCAAAGACACCAAAGATCTCTAAAACAAAAATTTTAAACCTTTAAGAAAGAAAGAAATTGAGGAAGGGGACATCAGAAGATGGAAAAAAAAAAAACCTCCCTATGCTATTGATTGGAAAAATGAACATTGTAAAAATGTCCATTTTACCGAAAACTCTTGTATAGATTAGAAATTCCAATCAAAAATCCCCAAGAGTTTCTCACAAGCTTGGACACAAAATCCTTAAATTTACATTCACCTTTGAAAAACAAAAGACCCCCCCAAATAGCCAAAACAACCTGAGTGAAACGAGCTACACAGGGGGGATCTCTATTACCAGGAACTTCAAACTATACTACGGGCTATAGTCATAAAAACAGCTGGTAACTGGCACAAAAAACAGCTGTTGACCAATGAACAAACCGAAGATCCAAATCTTGCCGCACATACATTTCAGCCATCTTATATTTTTTTTTGACCCCAGGGGGCCACGAAGCAATGGAGAAGAAAAGACAGCATCTTCAGCAAGTGGGTTGGCACAAACTGGATCACCACTTGTTAGAGAATGAAATAAACCCCTACCTCTTGCCCTGTATTAAACAGTGAACTCCAGATGGACAAGGACCTCAACGTGACACCCCCAAACTCTGAAGGCTAGAAGAAAAGATAAATTTTGGCAATAATCTAAAAGCCATAGGCATAGGAAAAGATTCCTAAATCAGACCGCAGCCGCACAAGAAATAAGATCAACACTTGACAAAATGGGACCTCATTAAACTTCAAAAGCTTCTGTACATCAAAAGCAACAATCCAGGAAGTGAAGAGAATCCCACAGAGCAGGAGGAAACACTCACAGCAGATACATCTGAAAAAACATTAAAATCAAGCATCTATAAACTACTCAAAAAAACAAAGAAAAAAAAAAAGAAAACAATGACCCCAACTCAATCGATGGAGCAAAAGGAACGACAGCGACTTCACAAGTGAGGAATTAGAGATGTCTGAAAACACCTAAGAAGTGTTCAACATCACTAATCATAAGGAAAGCCAATAAAAACCACTTAAGATATCATCTTACCCATAAGACGGCTAGGATCAAGAAAAACCAAATGCTACCAAGTTGGCCTGGAAGAGGTGTGGGGGAAAGGGGAACATCCTCCACTGCTGTTGGGAATGTAAATTTCCTACAGCCACTATGTAACGCAGTGTGGAGCACCCTTGGAAGACTGGAATGAACTGCCACATGACCCAGCCATACCACTCCTAGGCATTTTCCCCCAAGACTCACCCCACGTAGAGATACGTGTCGGCCCATTTTATTTCAAGTCTTTCACAATAGCAAGGAGTGGAACCAACCCAAATGTCCCTCAAACTGATGAGTGGTAGAGAAAATGTTGTTACATCTCACAATGGATTTCTATGGATTGCACGCCAGTTACCGAAGACGACCCATATGAGCTTTGTCGGAAAATGGCTGGAGCGAGAGGACATCATGCGGAGTGATAGTACACACAGTCCCAGAAAAACACACAGTGACGGACGGTATCCCTTCATCTGTGGATGCTAGTGCCCATTACTAGTTGTAAGTATTCCTTGTGCCTGGCCCCCTGAGCTTTTGTTCCAAAGTAGTTTGGGAGAGAGTGATGATATTGGAAACAACAAAACAACAAAAAGGGCTGGGGGCCATGAAGATAGAGAAAACTGCCTGCACCCAATGAACTTCCTGCTAAAAAAAACCGTCACCTCTCCTCTGGAGAAATTCAGAAGGAGTGAGAAAGAGATGAAAGGAGCCTTCAGAGAACTCTGAGCAAGAGGCAGTGTGGCCAGGTTGGTCCTTGGAAAGATGGTCCTATGGCAGCAAAGAACAGAAGGGAAGGAGAAGGTGGTCATGAAGCTAGAACAAACCAGGCTCGAAAGGTTATTCTGGACAAACTATCAGCCCAAGAAAGGAAACAACCAGAAGATTTATTTGCCAGAGTCCAAGAACAACAGCATCAGAGACAGAGAAAGTAGGACGTTTGCTTCTTAATTCCACAATTGTCGGTTTTTTCATCCCAATCAAAATATAATGTGCAGCACACAGAAAGGCGGAGGATTAGACATAGAGAAGAGTTGATATGAGTCGAGAGTGCGCTCGTCCCGTTTTCGGATCACACACCGACTCTCTTTGTCGCGTGTCCACCCCTCCTCTCCTTTCCCCTTTCCCTTTTCCCCTTTCTCTCCTTTTCTCCTTCTTTCTTTTCTTCCTCCCCCCCCCTTTTTTTTTTTTTCTTCTCCCCTTTTCTCTCTCTTCCCCCTTTCTTCTTCTCCTTCTCTTTCCCCCCCCCCCCCCACATTGAAAACTAATATCCCAATCCCCACCTAATGTACGGGCACTGCGATTGGGTGAACTGTGTGAATGATGAAACTACAGCCATATAGTCTGGACAATCATTTGATAAACTTGATTGCACATTACAAGCCCCCCTTTTTCCTTATATGTGACTGGGTGGACCATGGGCTTCCTGTGGGTTTGGCACACATTTATCTTCTGCTATGCAACTTGGCTATTCTACCTCTCATTGATAGGCTGCTCTTTGTTTATTCCTACATTTATTACATTCCACTCTTATTGTTTATAAAAAAATGAAAACACACAAGACACTTGATTCCCTTGATCAGGACCCTCACGTTCCTATGGATGCCAGATATATTGCTATCTTTGATTTTTTGTGTATTGCCTTGGTGCTCCTGGGGTGGGGTGGGGGGTATCCCATCCGCCGAACCTGGAAAGGGTAAGTGGGGAAATCACGCCTCCTGAACTTGAATTGTATAACTGAGTTATGAAAACACCAAGTTTAATTATAAAAAAACTTGATCAATTCTAAATTAAAAACACTAAAAAAAACAGTAAGTAGACAGAAGCAATTTTTTTGAGGAGCCAATCCTTTTTTATTTTTTATCTTTCTGGGTCTTTCCTTAGACAGGGTATCCGGTAGCACCAGATCACGCCCCACCTCCGCGATTACTCATATGTTTTGCTACGACCAGCATCGCACCTACCGAACTTTACAGCAGATGCCTGCCTCTGCCTCCCACGTGTAGGATTAAACCTGATAAGTTCCCATCTGTCACCACCCTTACGATCAACCTCTGTCTTATTGGAATCAATTTTTGAGAGTTCCGTTCTTCCTATCTCGCGACCATCGTTAGAGCACTACAACAGGATGGATCACCAAACCCAGGTTCTTCCAATTGGTCTCTGTCTCTGTGCAAAGTTGCTCGACCATTCCACCTGCTGAGATATTTTGTTGGCCCCTGATTATGGGGGTGGCGGGTAAGTATGTTTTTCTTTCCTTTTTTTACTCTTGTCTCTGAACTGCTACTCTTGCCCTATCACACGTGCTTCAATCACCACCTGCCACCATAGTACTCAGGCAATGTAAGCCTCTTATGAACTCGGGCAAGGGTGTCAGCTTACCCTGGAACTGGGAGTTACAGGCATTGTTAGCTTACCCTTGTGCGGTGCTGGGAATTCACCAAAAACTAGCCGTCTTCGCGCACAGAAGCCCAGCTGGTGTCCGTGTGAAATACTGATGCCAACCCTTTCTCCTTCCCCAGCTCAGTGCGTAAGATTTGTTTTGTTATGACAGATGGGATGGTCCTCCCCTAATTAGATGTGTCAGCTTGTCCTACTTTGTGCTGTTGAAGTTTTATGAGCTTTCGTTTCCACTCGACCTACTCTAGTGCTGCACCCAGCATGCTTTTGTAGTCGTAGGTGTCGTTCCCTCTTGTAGTAGGTGTATGATGCTTCCTTCCACTTCTCTATGCTATAAACCATTAAAGACTGCATCGTCTAGGACGGGCTTTATGTGGAACATGGCTCCACTGAGTAATTAGGAAGTTATAAAAAGGGAATACTGTCGAATTCATGGGGAACCAGTTAGTATCAGGGGTGAGTATCATCACTAAATCTACAACTATAGAGCACTTTGTATCTTACGCCGTGGCTGAATTTCTTTTGCTATCTATGTCCACCCCGCATTGTCCTTGACCATCCCATTCCAGATTGATTCCAGATTGATCCACTCCTGGATAAAAGACTTCCAAAGTGAGGCCCAGGGCAGAGATAAAATGGTTCCTCCCAACACTAAAGCAGTGGATTGTGGGGAGCCTCAGCACTGCTGAATCACTTATGCACCAGGCATTGGACAGGAGTAGAAGAAGACACAAAACATAAAATCAAGCGATACAAACTTTCCCATGAGGCTTAGTCAAATAGGATACAAAGACAAGTGTGCATAATTAGAAAAGAACACTGTTAACCTATGTTAAAAATATCAAACACACAATGCGCCATTATCCAAATAACTTCCAAATAAATCATCTTGTTGCAGGCATGTTGGCACACCCCGCCTTAATTCCCTAGCACTTGGCGAACTGCAGCTTGGGAGGCAGACGCAGGCGATCTTTGTGAGTTCAAGGTCAGGCCCTCCCCTGGTTACATAGATGAGTAGCTATGGCCAGATTGGGCTACCATAAACGCGACCCTGGCTCAAAACGACCAAAAAATTACCCGTTTCTCCTCCTGTTCCTGCCTAAAATTAAAAAATACCTACTTACTACCTATCCTCGCCGTCTGCTCTAGTGGATACTCGACTGGCTCAGTGGTTACGAGCTATTGGCTTGCTCTTGCACTCCGTAATTCTTTGTGAGCCAGGTGTTTCTAAGCTCACAGCACCCACTCATGGCACGCTAATCCACAAAACTACACCATAACCTTCTCCATCTTCCAGGACGTATTGATGCCCCCTTCTGGCAATCAATGGGCATTTGCTCAAGAACTACCTCCGTGTCTGCACTACATTACACGCAGTAAAGCCACTCCACAAACATCCTCAATAACTACCAAAAAAATTAAATTTTTCTATTCATAGAACCCTCCCCCTCTCTTTTCATTCTCCTCTCCTCCTCCTCTATCTTGGTTTTTAAAACCATATAGACTACAGAGGCGCCTTTGGCGCGACCCAGACTCGTGTCCACTGCCCCTCAATGCCTTAGCTCTTACGAGCACTAGTTACTCCTTCAGTTGCATCCTTCAGCCTTCATGGTTCACCCTCCTGTCATCAAGGTTCGACTTCCAGCACCCNTAAAAAGTGGAAAAAAAAAACTGAGAGAAAGATGCAGGACAGTTATGGCAGAATGCATGATCTGGGATGGGGTGGGGTGGGGTGGGGGGAAGGGAAGGGGAAATACGCCTGAACTGAATTGGAAAATGATGTATGAAATACACAAAGTATTAATAAAAAAATGAAAATTAAAAAAAAAACAGTAAGTAGACAGAAGCAATTTTTTTGAGGAGAACTTTTTTTTTCTTTTGGTCTTTTTGAGACAGGGTCTCCCTGTAGCCCCAGCTAGCCTGGAACTCACTCTGTAGACCAGGCTGACCTCGAACTTACAGAGATCCACCTGCCTCTCCCTCCCAAGTGCTAGGATTAAAGGCGTGCACCACCATGCCCAGCTTGGGAACAATTTTTGAGAGTCCGTTCTCTCCTTCCACCATGTAGAGTCCAAGGATGGAACCCAGGTTTTCAGGCTTGTTGGCAAGTGCCTTCACCTGCTGAGCTATTTTGTTGGCCCTAGATTATGGGGGGGGGTTAAGATTTTTTTTTATTTTATATGTATGAATGTATTGCCTACAAGTGTATACATGCATCCAAGTAATGTAATGCCCATGAACTCGGAAAGGGTGTCAGATTACCCTGGAACTGGAGTTACAGACAGTTGTTAGCTACCATGTGGGTGCTGGGAATCAAACCCAGGTCTTCTGCAAGAGCAGCTGGTGCTCTTAACTACTGAGCCAACTTCTCCAGTGCGTAGATTATGTTTTGTATGACAAGATGGGATGGTCCTAATTAGTGTTTCAGCTTGTCCACTTTGTGCTGCAGATGAGCTTTCGTTTCACGACTAAGTGCTGATGGTGTAGATCTTTCCTATTCCACAAAGCCCTGTGTAGGACTGGGGGAATGGCTCCACTGAGTAAGTCCAAGAGTAACTTCAATGGGGAACCAGTTCAGTCTCCGTGTAAAACATGCAGAGGGCATCAGCATTGTCCTTGACCATCCCATTCCAGATTGATTCCAGATTGATCCACTCCTGGATAAAAGACTTCCAAAGTGAGGCCCAGGGCAGAGATAAAATGGTTCCTCCCAACACTAAAGCAGTGGATTGTGGGGAGCCTCAGCACTGCTGAATCACTTATGCACCAGGCATTGGACAGGAGTCAGAAGAACAAAATAAATAAAGCCGATAACTTTCCCATGAGGCTTAGTCAAATAGGATACAAAGACAAGTGTGCATAATTAGAAAAGAACACTGTAAACCTTGTGATTAAAAATACAATACACACAAGGCCAAAAAAAAAAAAAAAGTTGCCAGGCATGGTGGCACACGCCTTTAATCCTAGCACTTGGGAGGCGGGAGGCAGAGGCAGGCAGATCTTTGTGAGTTCAAGGTCAGCCTGGTCTACATAGAGAGTTCTAGGCCAGCTGGGGCTACAACGAGACCCTGTCTCAAAAAGACCAAAAAATAAAAATAAAAAATACACACAAGGGCCTGGAGAGATGGCTCAGTGGTTAAGAGCACTGGCTGCTCTTGCAGAGGACCAGGGTTTAGTTCCCAGCACCCACATGGCAGCTAACAAACTACCTAACTCAGTTCCAGAGATCTGATGCCCCCTTCTGGCATCAATGGGCATTGAAGAACATGGGTGCACTTACATACACGCAGGTAAAGCACACAAACACCTAAAATAAAAAAATAAATTTTTTAAAAGAGGTTTTAAAAAATATGCACAGAGGGCTGGAGAGATGGCTCAGTAGTTAAGAGCACTAGTTACTCTTGCATAGGACCCAGGTTCGATTCCCAGCACCCACGTAGTGCCTAACAGCTGTCTGTAACTCTGTGTTTCCAGGGGAATCTAATGCCCACTCTGACTGTGGGCACTGAATGACACGAGTGCCCTAACACATCTGCAGGCAGTACACTCAGACACATAAACGTAACAAACAAAAATAGATATGCAGAGTGGGAGCAGAGAGTTCCTAGCGAAACCCATGACTTCAAAGCAGTAATTTGTGCTGTGCTCCCCAACTCCTCCCATTCATTCAAGGAGGATTTAGGGAGCACATGGATTTCTCCAATACACTTCTGAGCAATGTTGACAAGGACAGAGCTGGATGCTGGGTGTGGTGGTGGCACATGCCTTTAGTCCCAGCCCTTGGGAAGCAGAGGCAGACAGATCTCTGTGATTTCAAGGCCAGCCTGGTCTACATAGTGAGTTCCAGGCCAACTGGGCTACAGGGAGACGCTGTCTCAGATAAAAAAGAACGAAACTGGCGATGTGCACATCAACCAAAGTTTTATTTACTCAGTGGGATCAGCATCAATAGGAACCACAGGCTGCTTAGAAACACAGAAGGGACTTTGAGGGAGGGCAGCAGGCTCGCCAAGCAGACAGGAGGTGAAGAAAAGGGACCAGTGCACCAGCAGAAGAGAGGTCATGTGGAGTTCAAGACAGCCTCTTCACCTGAGTGATGCCTACAGGGCTCAAAGAAGATGTGTGCGAAAAAGAAATGAGGCACACTAGGCACATGACAGCCAGCCCTTACCACAGGGACATTTCGCTAAAGGTAGCACCAAGGGCACGTGGCAGAGGAGCACAGTCCTCGGAGACGGCAGCCTTCCGAGTCCAGGCTGAGTGCAGGCTTTGGTCAGACGACCAGGGTTCAAAGTCCAGCAGTGCCTCTCGAAGTAACTCGGCCACTCCGAGCCTCTGTGAAGTGGACTAACCTACTATGGATGTAACTGGGCTGATGGAGTCCTGGCCTGCCGTGCACGGTCTCCAACACTCCATAAACTGAGCACAGTGGTGCACACCTATACTTCCAGCACTGGAAAGAGGGAGGCCGGAGGATCAGAGGTTCAGGGTCAGCCTGCTGAGATGGCTCAGAGGGTAAAGGTGCTCGCTACAAAGGCCTGATGACTTGGGTTCAATCCCCAAAGCCATGGTAGAAGAAAGAACCACTCCCAAAAGCTGTCTTCTACCCTCCATGTGTACGCTATGGCACACACCCACCTGCATTCACACCAAACACACACACACACACACACACACACACACATCACATCACATCACATCACAAATACACACAGTAATAACTTTTTTAAAGAAGTTCAAGATCATCTTTGGCTACAGGATGACTTTGAGGCCAACCTGGACTACATAAGACCCTGTCTCAAAGTAAAGAAGATAGGGTATGGGATGGAAGACGGCTCAGAGGTTAAGAACACTGGCTGTTCTTGCAGAAGACCCAGGTTTGAATCCCAGCACCCACATGACAGCTAATAACTGTCCATAACTCCAGTTCCAGAGAATCTGATACCCTCTTCTGTCTTCCATGGGCATTGCACAAAACAGGTGTACTTACATACATGTAGGCAGTACATGTATACACATAAAATAAAATAAAAATAATTTTTTTTAATAAGATGGTGTCCAATCATAGTATCTAGTGCTTTCCTTGTATAAAGCAGTGTGGGAAGTAAGAAAAACCATATTTCCTTTTTATTTACTTATTTGCTTCTATTTGATATATATAGCATTTTGCCCACATGTATGTAAGTGTGCCTATGCTGTACAATGCCTGCAGAGGCCAGAAGGCAGCATCAGACCCCCGGAACTGGAGTTACAGACGGTTGTTAGCCGCCACATGGGTGCTGGGAGCCAAACCCAAGTCCTCTGCAAGAACTGCTGAGCCACCTCTCCAGTGCCATTACCATACTTCTTGATTCTGAAACTCATATGTTTTCATTTCTGATATCAGGGTGCATCTCAGTTTGTGAGCATTTTCTGCTCTGAGGGGCACACGGAACAGTGACTCATCTAACAACCCATGGCATCGGAGATTTCATGAGTGTCACTAACTCTGGAGCAAGTAATGGCTTTATACAAACTGGCCTAGAAAGATAAGTAATGTTTTGTTAAAACCATCAGGGTTTACCCTATTTATTTACTTTAGTGTGCATGTGTGTGTGTGTGTGTGTGTGTGTGTGTGTGCACGCACGCGTGTGTGACCATCAGAGGACAACTCTCAGGAGTTGGTTCTTTCCTGCCACCTTGTGGGATCCAGGGATTCAACTGAGACCTACAAGCAAGCACATCTACTCCCTAAGTCCTCATCAGTGTTTGTTTTGTTTTGAAGCTTCCTGGTTCTCCTTACTTATATTCACAAATGGTGGCAGCACCATCTCGGACCTCTCCCAAGACCTATCCATTAAAATCCTCATTTTAATAAGATTCATAGGGGTTTTGTTTGTTTTTTTGGTCTTTTCGAGACAGGGTCTCCCTGTAACCCCAGCTGTCCTGGAACTCACTCTCTAGACCAGGCTGGCCTTGAACTCACAAAGATCTGCCTGCCTCTGCCTCCCAAGTGCTAGGATTAAAGGCGTGCACCACCATAACCAGCTTTTTTTTTTAAGGACTTTTTTTTATTTTATTTATTTTTGTATGTGTATGAATGTACTGTCTGCATGTAGGTTTGTGCACCCATGTCATGTAATGCTGTGGAGGTCAGAAGAGGGCGTCAGATTCCCCTGAAACTGGAGTTAAAGACAGTTCTCAGCCGCCATGTGGGTGCTGGGGATCAAACCTGGGTCCTCTGCAAAAGCAGTCAGCGCTCTTAGCCGCTAGGCCATCTCTCCAGCCCCCTAGGTAATTTTTATACATCTTCAAGTTTAAAAACAATTCTAATATTTGTGTTTCGCACCAAAGACAGTGTATCACTAGACATTTAAATGCATTCTCTTAACTACTCACAAAAAATGCTATTCTTGTGCCGGGTGTGGTGGCACACTCCTTTAATCCCAGCACTTGGGAGGCAGAGGTAGGTGGATCTCTGCAAGTTCAAGGCCAGCCTGGTCTACATACCATGTTCCAGGCCAGCAGGGGCTACAGGAAGACCCTGTCTCAAAAAAAAAAAAAAAAAAAGAAAGAAAGAAAGAAAGAAAGAAAGAAAGAAAGAAAGAAAGAAAGAAAGAAAAATAAGAAGGAAATTGGACTGAAGAGAGGCCTCAGTGGTTAAGAGCACTGACCACTCTCACAGAGGATCTGTTTCAGTTCCCAGCACCCACCTGGCAGCTCACAACCATCTAACTCATTCCATGGGATCTGATGTCCTATTCTGGTCCAGTAGGCTCCTGCATGCAGGCAGAGCACATAAGCTCAGGCAGGCATATGCACATGTGCATAAAAATAGTAGATACATGTTTTCTAAAAATGTCCCCTATGGCATTGCTGAATTTGTTTTTTTAATTACATTTTAGTGTGTGCATGTGTGTGTGTGTGTGTGTGTGTGTTCATGCACACACGTGCCACATTTTGGGGGTAGAGGTCAGAGGACAACTGATGGGAGTCAGTTCTCTCCTTACACCATGAGGGTCCCTGGGATCAAATTCAGATCATCAGGTTTGGTGGTCAGTGCCTTTACCTGCTGAACCATCTCACCAAGTCCTGAATTTGTTTCTTGTAAGTGTTCCAAGGTCATATGACATTTTCACTCTTGGTCAAGTGGAATGCAACTCAGAACGCACACTTATGCACAAGGACCCAACACTTTAGGGGGCTATTTAACCCAGTTTGACCAACGTAGATAAACAGTAGGCTGCCAGATATCCAATTGATCATATAATTAGAAGCATTGAATTGTTATGAAATTTGTCATTCAGTAATACTGACTACATAAAACACAGATCATTAATATGGATTTCTGTGAGGGCCTGACTGATGATAGAGCACTCTGGGCCAGAGGTAGCTCAACTTTCATTATACTCTTATTCTCGATGATGGATTCAATCAAGAATGTATAAAGTTAGGGAGCATAATTCTAAATTGGAATAGTCAATCTTCTGCATAAAGAGCCTAGGTTGACTGCAAGACCAAAAATAGCAGAGTGATCTATGTGAACGGATTTATCCTCTGGGTAAGCCCCTGACATTGTAGCTTTATCCTGAAAATAAATTAGGTTTTCTATAATTAATGTAGGTAGAGGTCATTAGATTCAACTTTTTAAAAATCTTGTCGAGCCGGCATGCGCCCCTTTAATCCTGGCACTTGGGAGACAGAGGCAGGCAGATCTTTGTGAGTTCAAGGCCAGCCTGGTCTACAAAGTGAGTTCCAGGACAGCTGGGGCTACAGGGAGACCCTGTCTCCAAAAGACAAAAAATTCTTCTCAAAATTTTTAATGTGTCTCCTACTAGGGGGTATGTACCCCAGTACCTACTGCAGGCTTCCCTCACCAGTTGGTCAGGGCCTGATCAGGCCCCCAGACGCCTCTCACCCAAGCCCCATCTCTGCTCCATGGAAAGTGGTCTCGGATTCCCCTAGAACTGGAGTTCTCCTGGAATTGGAGTTTCAGACTGTTCTCGGCCGCCATGTGGGTGCTGGGGATCGAACCCGGGTCCTCTGTAAGAGCGGTCGGTGCTCTTAACCAAAAACTCTGCGTGCCCCCTGCTGGTGCTCAGCAGAATAAAGATTTCCCAACTGGTAAATTTAATGGACAAGAGACAAGTGGATGTTTCTTTGCTGGTGGAATTTGCCCCAAAACCATGTTTCCCATGGTCCGCAAGAGGTTCGTTCAAGGAGAACAACATGGTTACATCTTGTGTCATGTCTGACAAGACCTCGGGGAGGAATGGACGAAACTACAGCCAGAAGCTGGGGTGCACTCTGGCTCTCCTTATGGAAGGAAACACTAGGGATGTCCTGGCAGGCCAGGGGGTTAAGGACCAGGGCAGGCTGCATCCCAAGGAAAGCCCTCTGAAGAGCCTGTGGCTTAAACGCCTGCCACCAGAGGGCTCCACCTGAGACAGCCGCAGGCCCGGAGCCCTCTTCCCCCCTCGTTCTCCTCACTCTACCTCCAGACCCCTCAGGAAAGCTCAGAAGTTTGCTGGGCAAACTGAGGTTAGGAGAAATGCAAAACAAAAGAGATGTGACAAGCCTCACCCACGTCCCTTCCCCACAGGCAGCCAGCCTAATGGGTGGGAGAGAGAGAGACAGAGAGAGAGACAGAGAGAGAGAGAGAGAACGCAATGCTGTGCTCATGCCTGGCCCAAGATGGTTCTTAGCCGCCATGTGGGTGCTGGGAATTGAACCAGGTCCTCTGCAAGAGCAGTCAGTGCTCTTAACTGTGGTGGAGACAAGGGTACATGGTACAGTTTATTTGGTGATGTCAGCTGAATTATTCCCCAGCCCTGAGCATTCTGCTGCTGGAGTGAGGTGGTGGTTACATTAACACAATGGTGCAAATACTTGTGAGTAGCCAGAGAATCACAGGACACCCAGAGTTTCCAACCAGTGGCAGGAAAAGACCACTCCCACTCAGCAAGCTGTGTGTGTGTGTGTGTGCATGCGAGTGTGTGTGTGTGTGTGTGGTGTATATGCAGGTTCATGTTTGTGTGTGTGTGTGTGTGGTGTATATGCAGGTTCATGTTTGTGTGTGTGTGTGTGTGGTGTATATGCAGGTTCATGTTTGTGTGTGTGTGTGTGTGGTGTATATGCAGGTTCATGTTTGTGTGTGTGTGTGTGTGTGGTGTATATGCAGATTCGTGTGTGTGTGTGGTGTATATGCAGGTTCATGTCTGTGTGTGTGTGTGTGGTGTATATGCAGGTTCATGTTTGTGTGTGTGTGTGTGTGGTATATATGCAGATTCGTGTGTGTGTGGTGTATATGCAGGTTCATGTGTGTGTGTGTGTGTGTGTGTGTGGTGTATATGCAGGTTCGTGTTTGTGGTGTATATGCAGGTTCGTGTGTGTGTGTGTGTCTGTGTGTGTGTGTGGTGTATATGCAAGTTTGTGTGTGTGTGTGTGTGTTTGTGTGGTGTATATGCAGGTTCATGTCATGAGAGATGGCTTAGCAGTTAAGAGCACTGGCTGCTCTTGCAGAGGACCTGAGTCTGAATCCCAGCATCCACATGGCACCTAATAACCATCCCTAACCTCAGTTCCAAGGGGATCTGACCTCTTCTGACCTCTGTGAGCATTGCATGACATGGGTGCACCCGTCTATATGCAGGCAATACACTCATATGCATAAAATAAAAATAATTAAAAAAAAAAAAAAGAGGATGTGGCAGAGACCAGACAGCAAGCTCAGGCTGAGGCAGATGCTCGTCTGCTGGCCAAGGTCCCCAGACTGTGGGAGATGAATGAGGCGCCACAAAAGCCGCGGGAAGAACCTGCTTCTTTCTCCCTCTCCAGCTGCCACATTGAGAAACTTCTCATAAGTTCTTTCACAGTAAATTACCAAACATTAGGGTATTTTCCCAGGGCTTCAGGCTCAATCTTTTTGTTTTTTGTTTTTTGTTTTTTGTTTTGTTTTTGTTTCTCCCTTTATTCCCAGCTGGCCTGGAGCTTGCTATACAGACCAGGCTGGCCTTGAACTCACAGAAATCCCGCCTGCCTCTGCTTCCCAAGTGCTGGTATTAAAGGCGTGCACCACCACACCTGGCCTAAGACAGTTCTTAGCTGCCATGTGGGTGCTGGGACTCGAACCTGGGTCCTCTGCAAGAGCAGTCAGTGCCATGGTGCTCAGCAGCACTGAGCCATCTCTCTAGCCCCCTCGAAATTTTTTAAATGTTAAAGTGAGAAAAGATCACTGACTCAGAGAGGAAATTAAAGATGTCAGGTGACTGACGTGTGTTAGTGAGACCAGAAAGGGGAAGACACAGAAAGAAGTCAAGAGAAAGGAAGTGGACTGGAGAGATGGCTCAGCAGGGCTCACTCAGCATGTCAAGGTGCTTGCCGCCAAGTACAGGAGCTGAGTTCCGTCCCCAGAACCCACATGGTGAAAGGAGAGACTTGACTTCTGCAAATTGTCCTCCGACTTCCACACATATGCCTTGGCAAGTGTGCTCCCCACACACATGCACACTCAACACATAAATTAATTAAAAGAAGATGAAAAGAGGGCAGGGAGATAACTCGGTGCTAAACAAGCATGAAGACCTGAGTTTGATCCTAAAACCCACATTAAAAAACAAAAAAAGCAGGTTGTGCTGCTGTGTAGTTATAATCTAAGTGCTAGGGCGGAGACAGGCTTGGGGCTGGCTGGCCACTTGGCCTAGCACATTCCAGCTCAAAACATAAGGCGGGGCCAGTGAGCCGGCTCTGTGGATAAAGGTGCTCCGCACTTAAGCCTGACCTGAGTTCAATCGCTGAACCCACATCAAGGTAGAAATATAGAACCACTCCACAAAGTTGTCCTCTGACCTCTACTGTTAGGACTAGGTCAGAAAGAGTTAAGCAACTCTCTAGTTGAAGCAGGTCTGGTTCCCATAGTTACTCCCTCCCACCTTGAGTTATTAGTTCCCAGAACTACCTGATGTCAGGATGAACTTTCCCAGCCCTGTAGGAGTGCTTCTCACCCCCTAAGAAGCCCATTCCTCTCCAAGGGGCTTCACGCTGCTAAACACAACCAATCAGCTTAAAGGTCACCACTGCTTGCACTGTGTTTCTATAGCCTTGCAATTGTGTATGTATGACGTCACCAAATTACTCTAGTTTGTGGCTTTGTCTTTAAAAGTTCTCTGTGACAGACAGTCGGGGTCACTCTCATCCCTGCGTGGAGTGGGTTGCATCCCTGAAACATCAACAATTGGCTCCCTTGATGTGTCAGTTTTCTTAATTGGGTTCTGGTGCACCAGCAAATTAAATAAATTTTGTATTAATCTGTGGCCCCTCGTTGGTTAATTTTGTGAGTGTGGCAGTTTGAGTCCAACATCACCTACCCATGTGCCTGGCATACATTCCCCCTTACACACACACACACACACACACACACACGTACACACACACATATGCACACTAATAATAATGAATCTAATTTAAAAATAAAACAAGGGGGGCTAGAGAGATGGCTCAGCGGTTAAGAGCACTGACTGCTCTTGCAGAGGACCTGGATTCGATTCCCAGCACCCACATGGGGGCTAAGAACCGTCTTTATCTCCAGCTCCAGGGGAATTGACGCCCTCTTCTGACCTCCGCAGCATTGCACGACACAGGTGCACCAACCTACATGCAGACAGTACACTCATACACATACAAAATAATAAATTTTTAAAAAATTGGGGGGCTGGAGAGATGGCCTAGCGGTTAAGAGCGCCGACTGCTCTTGCAGAGGACCTGGATTTGATCCCCAGCACCCACATGGCAGCTGAGAACCGTCTGAAACTCCAATTCCAGGAGAACTCCAGTTCCAGGGGAATCCAACACCCTCTTCTGACCTCCGTGGCGTTGCACGACATGGGTGCACAAACTTGCATGCAGACAGTACATTCATACACATACAGAAATAAATAAAAAAAAATTTAAACAAATAAATAAATAGGGCTGGAGAGATGGCCTAGCGGTTAAGAGCGCCGACCGCTCTTGCAGAGGACCCGGGTTCGATCCCCAGCACCCACATGGCGGCCGAGAACCGTCTGAAACTCCAATTCCAGGAGAACTCCAGTTCCAGGGGAATCCGACACCCTCTTCTGACCTCCGCGGCATTGCACGACACGGGTGCACAAACTCGCATGCAGACAGTACATTCATACACATACAGAAATAAATAAAATTAATTAAAAAAAAAAAAAAAAAAAGAAAAACAAATAAATAAATAAAAACAAGGTAGATGGCTCCAGAGGAACAACACCCAAAGCTCAAAGCATCCCTCTGGATTCCACACACACCTGCACACTGGTGACACATACATGCACCTGCACACATGTGTACACAGACACAGACACATGCAAGTAAGAAGTATCAACTTTCAGGATTTTAAGAAAGAAATGAAAGGAGAATAGATATAGAAGAAGTGATTGTTTAAAGAAATGGATGGGGTGGGTGTTGAGACAGGGTTTCCCTTTAGCCCCAGCCAGCCTGGATCTCACTATGTAGACCAGGCTAGACCAGATGAGATCCACCTACCTCTGCCTCCCAAGGGCTGGGATTAAAGGCATATACCACCATGCCTGGCTACCACAATTTTTCTAAGTAAGCCACTACAGTACTCTGAAGCTATGCTTGTTATCCTGTCCTTCTAAAACCCTAATTAGCTGTTGGAGCACAGTGCATCAACTCTTCCCCATCCACTAAAAATAATCCTGGAGGAAATGTTAGCTCACATCACTAATAGCCTCCTGGGAGACTCATCAACTCGAGCAGGGAGCAGGGTATATTTGTGATCCAACTATAGAAAAGTCCCTAATCTCCTGACCCCATTAATTGTTTAACAAATCACAGAGTGGCTCGTGATTATGAAGGTGGGTACAGCCTCGCCATCTATCTCCATTCAGTTGGGGACATCTGGCTTCCCTAACGTTTTTGACTAGGTGAAGTTTAAATCACAGGCCAGGGAGCTACAAGCAGTGAAAGGCCCAAAGTTATGAAAATTGATGGCCTTCCAAACAGAGCCAGGGGACGAATTCTATATGCAGTTTTATTTTTAGATCATCCCTCAGCCCCAGTACGGTTTGAATTTGGGAAAAGACAAGTTTGACACACTGGTTACGAGAAGTCCATCTTTAAAACAGTAGTGGGATAAAAGGGACAGAGACCCCACTGCTCCCAATAACAGCAGCCCCAGTTAAAAGCACCAGTCTGTCACTCAATGGTTAGGAAGCTGATCCTCAGTCTGGTTAATAGGCCTATGCATGAAAAGAAGTGGGCAATTGGGGGAAATAATATCTGTAATAAAGATAAAAGCAATACTATCGGGGGTATGCATGCATGTGTGAGTATGAGTCTATGCGAGTGTGTAGGTATGAGTGGGTGTGTGTCCATGTATGTGTGTCTGTGTATGTGTGTGAGCATGAGTGTATATGTGAGTTTCCGTGTGTATCTGCATATGAGTGTATGAGTATACATGTGAGTCTGTGTGTGTCTGTGTATGTGTGTGAGTGTATATGTGAGTTGGTCTGTGTATGTGTGTTATGTGAGTGTATTTGAGTGTGTATGTCTGTTATGTGTGTATGAGTCTCTGTATAGGAAGATTCAGTTTGAATTGGAGCTAGTTCTCAGCTAGCACCCCTCAGGGCACCACGGGGACTTCTCTGACCCCACCCCAAGAAGGAGCAGACAACATGGCCTAGGTACAGGTGCTAGATGGGACAGCTGGGTGCAGTGGTATGGAGTTGGGGGCCTTTGATTGGCTCTGGGAGCTGACATCATTTGGTTTATAACAGCAGGCTGTAGCAGGCAATAAATTCGAATTCTCTGTTACCATCATTACAGAATTCCCGGCCATCATTATTTTTTTTCACGTGCATACAGGGCAAAGCAGGCCTGCATTTCGTTCAGGCGGCCAGTGGGTTGGAAAGGGGTTCTTGGACCACCAACCTGGATAGCTGGTGTGGTGAAGTGAGTTGTGAGTGGACACAGGCTGAAGATAGGCCATCAGCCATCAGCCTGAAATTCCTGTCCAGGGCCCAGCAGTCTCTGGGCAGGTGGGAAATCACGGCCAAGAGTGGGAAACATTCCTCTGTCCCAGGTTCAGAGCCCGAGGTGGAGGGACCTCTCAGGTGGGGCTACGGAAGTAGCTGGCTGGTCTCTGCATCGAGAGGCCAGTTCCCTACAATGGCCGCAGGCGGGTACTGTGCTCCCCTTTCCCTCAGCAGGACAGAGTTGTATCTGCTCATTACAAAGAAACCTTCCTACATCTCTGTGTGTGAGTGTATGTGTGTGTATGTGTGAGTGTATGTGTGTGTATGTGTATGTGTATATGTGATTATGTGTGTATGTATGTGTATGTGTATGTGTGTATATGTGTGTATTGTGTATGTGTGTGATTATGTGTGTATATATGTATGTGTGTATGTGTATGTATGTATATGTGTGTATGTGTGTATATATGTGTATATGTGTGTAGGTGTATATGTGTATGTGTGTGTATGTGTGTATGTGTATATGTGTATAGTGTGTATATGTGTGTATTGTGTATGTGTGTGATTATGTGTGTATATATGTATGTGTGTATGTGTATGTATGTATATGTGTGTATGTGTGTATATATGTGTATATGTGTGTAGGTGTATATGTGTGTATGTGTATGTGTGTATTTGTTTTGTTTTGTTTTATTTTGTTTTTTGTCTTTTCAAGACAGTCTCCCTATAGTCCCAGCTGTCCTGGAACTCACTCTGTAGACCAGGCTGGCCTTGAACTCACAAAGATCCACCTGCCTCTGCCTCCCGAGTGCTAGGATTAAAGGTGTGCACCACCACGCCCGGCATATGTGTCTATTTCTATGTGTATGTATGTATATGTGTGTGTATGTATATGTATATGTGTGTATGTGTGTGTGTATGTGTACTCACACATGTGCCCATGCCACAGCCCAAGTACAGAGCTCGGAGATCCACTTTTGGACATTGGTTCTCATCATCTACCATGTTGAGGCAAGGTGGCTCTTGTCATTTTCTTGTGCTTGTGCCCTGGGCAGGCTGGCTCTACAGCTCCCAGGGGATTGCTGTCTCTGCCTGTCATCACTGTGGGGTGCTGGGATTACATATTACACCACTGCCTGTTTTACTTTTCTTTAACCTTAGTTCTAGGGATCTAACTCAGAGGTCAGGCTTGCACAGCAAGCACTTTAACTCACAGAACTATCTCACCAGCTCCTATTTTATATTTTAAATTGTCTAAAACTGTCTCATGAAGGGTTAGAAAGATGGCTCAATGGTTAAGAGAAGGTACTGCTTTTGCAGAGGACCTAGCATCCACAGTGGACAGCCCACAACCACCTGTAACTCCACTTCCAGGGGCTCCATCACCTTCTTCTGGTCTCCACAGGCACCTGCACTCATGTGCACACGTCCACACACAGCCAAATACATGGATACACATAAAATTAATAAACTGCTCAGTGAAGCCAGGGTGGTGGTGATACATGCTTTTAATGCCAACACTCAGGAGGCAGGGGCAGGTAGATTTCTATTAGATTGAGGCCAAACCGATCTATGTAGCAAGGCCAGCCAGGGCTACATAGTGAGAATCTATCTTATATTAAATAAATAAATAATCCTGCCCAATGAAGACAGACCACTAATTTTGACTGCATGAGTAAATTGTAGAATTGAATGTATATACATATATACACACACATATGCATGTGTGTGAATGTGTGTGTGATTATTAATAACCTCATATATAATCAGGAGAGAGAGGGAGAGAGGGAGAGGGAAGGAGGGACAGAGGGACAGAGAGAGAGAGAGAGAGAGAGAGAGAGAGACAGAGAGAGAGAGAGAGACAGAGAGATCTGAATCCCAGAGCAACCAGATAGGTGGAACAGCCATTCACTAAAGGGTTAGGGTGAGAAGTCACCTGTCAATGTCTCTATGACTTGTTTTTTGGTTTTTGTTTTGTTTTTTAAACTTTTATTTTTTAATTTTATATTTCTCTATATTGCCTTTTTTAACTTATTTTTTTATTTATTTTTTTGTTTTTTGGTTTTATTAACTTTATAGGAATGGATACATTAGGTAACTTTGGTTTTCTTTTTCTAAGTCATACATTTTGCATGTAATAAACAGAAGTTTGTTTTTTTTATTGATGCTTTGAGTATTTCATACATCATTTTCCAATTCAGTTCAGGCATATTTCCCTTTCCCTTCCCCCCACCCCACCCCACCCCATCCCAGATCATGCATTCTGCCAGAACTGTCCTGCCTCTTTCTCTCAGTTTTTTTTTCATTTTTTAGCAATAAGTGATAATTTATGAGTACAAGCATCCTTCATGTAAAACCAATTTGCAGGCAGTTGTGCCCAAACCCACAGAGCCCATGGGTCCCACCATCCAGCAGGGGGGGCTTGTATGTTCAATCAAGTTGATCAAATGAGTGTCCAGGCTATATTGCTGTAGTTTCACCATTCACCCAATCGCAGCCCTTACATTGTACCACACCCCCTCTTCTGCAGATTGTTCCCTAGGCTTAGAAAAGGGGCACAGGTGGATGAGAAGCAAAACAGTCTACTTTCTCTGGAGCTGTTGTCTTGGACTCTGGTCAATTCTGGCTGTTTCCTTTCATGGGCTGACAGTTTGTCCAGGAATAACTTTTCGATCCTACAATGAAGCACAAGCAATTAGATATATAGTATTTAAACATTACTAATAGTTATGGGAGGTTACTTTGGGATAGACACAGGTGTTTGGATGGGTTTAATTAATCCATGAATTACATTTTTTTCTGTTAAATATGACAGGGTTCTTACTGTGGTTTATAACTCTCCTAACCATTAGAAGGATGTAAGCTTGTGGCATCAGCCGTGGGTTTTCCCCAAGGAGAGAGCTAATAGCAATTAGATTTGGGATCTACAGGCAGATATGGCTGCCCTTGCTGCACAGTAGTTCCAGGCAGGTGAGGTGGTAGCTGGTGGTGACAGAGGAGTCCTTGCTTGACTCAAGGGAGACCCATATTTTGCTTTAAAATTGTAGATTAATTAGTGCCCTTTGGTAACACTAGTCTGGTATTCCAAGAGGGCACGTCTGTAAAGCACTTGCATGTGTGGTCTCAAATACATCTTTCCCATGTTTAACATCAGGTCTTTAACAGCAGGGCCTTATCACTCTCTTCTAGCAGGTATCCCAGTTTTAAGAGGCATGGAGCCTTTACCTTTTGTGCAGCCTTGGATCCCCTGGCCAACATCTCATTGGTAGAATAATCCTTTGCTAATGTCAGAGCTCGGTAATTAATATATTTGCTTAAGTGCATAGCTTAAGGAGAATTTAGTATTATATTGGTCTGAATTAAACTGCATTTAACTCAAAAGTTTCTATACATCAAAAGAAACAATAAAGGAAGTGAAGAGAAAACCCACAGAAGTGGGAGGAAACCGGCAACTGCAGATACAGCTGAACAAAGCATTAAAGTTCCAGAGTATAACAAGCGACTCAAAAACAAAGAAGAAGAAAAACAATTGAATCACTCAAAAAGATGGGAGCAAAGATCTGAATAGAGACTTCACAGAGGAGGAATGGAAGTTGGCCGAGAAAAATCTTAAGAAGTGTTTCAACATCGCTAATAATTAAGAAATGCAAATTAAAACGCACTTTGAGATATCATCTTACCTCCAATAAGACTGCTAGGATCAGGAACACGAATGGATACCAAGTGCTGGAGAGGTTTGTGGGGAAAGGGGAACACTCACCATTGCTGGTGGGAATGTAAACTTGTACGCCATTAATGGAAAGCAGTGTGGGAGACCCGTAGAAGACTCAAAATGGCCATTTGACCCAGTCATACGCACTCGCTGGGTATATACCACAAGACACATCTTACTGCAGAGATACATGCCAGCTATGTTTATTGCAGCTCTGTCACAATAGCAAAAAACTGCAACCAACCCAGGTGGCCCCTCAACGGTATGAGTGGATGGAGAAAATGGGGTACATGTATACAATGGAGTTCTATGCAGCGGTAAAGAGGGACAACATCATGAACTTTGCAGGTAAATGGATGGAGCTAGAAGACATTATGTTAAGTGAAGTAACACAGTCCCAGAAAAACAAACAAAAAAAATGGTGTCCCTCATATGTGGATGCTAGTGCCAATAACCCAGATATAAATATTTCTTGTGGAGAGGGATGCATAGTAAAAGAACAACAACAGAAAGACTGCATCAGAAAACTGACTGAAATGGTGAATTGGGAAGGGGGGAAGGGTGGGAGAGGGACACGGGTGTATATTCGATTAATGCATATTTAATTGACATGAGTTCAACAAGTATCCAGTTTTGCCCAGACACTGTCTACAGGTTACATGGTGTTTTAGGACTTAGTAAAAGTAAATATGTGTATATTAAACAACATTGGTTTACAGGCTCTGATAAAAATGGTATTTTTTTTTAAGTGTATGAGTGTACTGTCTGCATGTAGATTGGTGCACCCATGTCATGCAATGCTGCAGAGGTCAGAAGAGGGCATTGGATTCCCCTGGAACTGGGGCTAAAGACAGTTCTTAGCCATCATGTGGTTGCTGGGAGTCAAACCCAGGTCCTCCGCAAGAGCAGTCGGCGCTCTTAACCTCTGAGCCATCTCTCCAGCCCCCTCCATGACTTGTTATGAACTGTTTCCTTTGCTTCTGAGGACAGAGAACAAAGTGAGGTAACACTGGAGATGCAGAAGCAGTGTGGACCTCCCCAAAGCTGTCAAACTCTTGTCACCAGAGAAACCACACGCCTGTTGGTAAGAACTCAGTCACTGACAGCCCAGCCCTTAACATGACGGAAGATCTCTCACAGGAGACACTGTGGATGGGCTAAGGCAGTAATGCACAGCACACATCGCCCCCAGCAGGCAGACCGGCCACTCACTAGCACCCAGAGACCCTGCGGAGGCTGCTGCCAATATGTCCCCGGGGAAGGAACTGCTAAGACCACCCTGGCTCAACTTGTAGACAGCGAAGGCCCAATCCTGAATACTGTGACCGCACCTGATAGGGCCCGGCCCGACGCAGCTGCACCCAGGTGGGGCGTGATGAGGGCTTCCACTGCTGTGAACAGCACCAGCTGCTGTCCTTGAACCTGCCTGAGAAGAAGGGGAACAAGGGGGGGGGGGGCAGGAAAGAGGGAAGAAGGGAAGAGACAAAGGGGCTGCAGTCAAGTCCAGCTACTGTGTGTACTCCATGGATTTGCAAGTTGAGCCTTTAAATAATAATAATGGGGCTGAAAAAATGGCCATGCAAGCATAAGGACTGAGCTGAGAGACCCAGGCCCCACCGACATAAAGAGCCTGACACAGCTGTACACACTACACCAGTGCCAGGGAGGCTGAGGCAGGAGGATGTCTGTGGACTTCTGGCCAGCCAGTCTAGGTGAATCCAGGAACTCCATGTTGAGTGAGAGACCCTGTGTCAAAAATAAAACAGAGAGTGGCTGAGGAAGACGCACACTGACCTCTGGCCTTCACGTGCAGGTACATGCATATACATTCTGAACACACACACATATACCAAACACACACTAAATTAATTTTAAATGAGTCCTTAAATTTTTTGTCTTTTCGAGACAGGGTCTCCCTGTAGTCCCAGCTGTCCTGGAACTCACCCTGTAGACCAGGCTGGCCTTGAACTCACAAAGATCTGCCTGCCTCTGCCTCCTGAGTGCTGGAATTAAAGGTGGGAGCCACCATGCCCTGCCTAAAATTTTGTCAAAGACAATAAAAATACTTCTACATCTGCTTCCTGAGCCTCATTGGCATGTGGTCTCTAGAGATTTTCTCTCCATAGTGCCAATGAAGCATGCACACTGTCCATGAAGAAAAGCAGCCAAGTTATTTGAAGCACCAAACATCACACCTAAGATAGCAGGTATTTTACAAGCAGAGTCTCCGAGTTCATTGGTTTATAATATTTTCTTTTTTGTTTGTTTGTTTTTGGTCTTTTCGAGACTGGGTCTCCATGTAGCCCCAGCTGGCCTGGAACTCACTCTGTAGACCAGGCTGGCCTTGAACTCACAAAGATCCGCCTGCCTCTGCTCCCAAGTGCTAGGATCAAAGGCATGTGCCACCACAGCCAGCCGGTTTATAATATTTTCTAAAAGCAAGGCATTTTAACATTTAAGCATATATTAAAATAATATTACAGGATGTCATTTATTTTCAAATGGGTATGAAGGCCTTTATAAATCAAAAGAAGACTCTTAAAATGGGAATGTTTTAGGGAAACATTCTTGCCCTATGTAATGAGCACCATTAATAAGGACTGAGTGTAGCAATGCTGTGTCCTTCTGACACATATTGAATTTTTACCAAGCAATCATTACACAAAATAAAATTCTGGAAAGACTTGTTTCCTGTGTCATAATCCCAACCCAAGCACAACGAACATCCATGGTGCAAAAAATAAAGCTCCCAACAGCATAACTCAAATCATAGCAAAAGACAGAGAAAATAGAGATGTGATGCAAGAGGGCCTGCTCACCCTAACTCGTCCTGCATGGTACCAGGCTCTGCACTGCACGGACCAGGCTGCAGCCACTGCCTGCGCCATCAGTGTCTTACTGTTTCTCCGAGCGGATGTGTAGGAGCCAGCTCCGGTTGTTCCTGTTCTCTGGGGCTGCGCTCCTTCCACGTCTCCGTTCCATCCCCAGCTGCATTTGCCAGCTCATCTGCCCACCTGCCTCTGCCTCTGTACTGACCTTCCAGTCCGGCAGTGGCTCACCAGGGTCTCTCTGCGGTTGCAGTGCACACTCTCCTCAGCTGCCCCTTCTCCTGTCTGGGGCCCTGGGCTTCACTTCACCTGTCTGTAGGAAGACCTAGAAGTGCTTGGAAATCCACATTCCCCATAGCAGCAGCCCATAGCCAGTGCTGGCAGGGCCAGGATTACCTGCCGCTGACCGACTCCAGTCAGGGGGTCTCAGAAGTAGGACCCACAGAGCTTTCCTTGGCTTGGAGACACTGCTTCATATCACTTCTGTAGCATTTCCAGTTTGCTTTCCTCCTGCTTGCTTGCCTTGTGGTTAAGTCACTTTTACATGAACCCTCATCTAGTATCTTAGGGGGGACACTAGAAACATTCACCCTGCCTCCTGATCTGGGTGACTGGGCTGCTGTTCCAATTACAATTTCATCTCCCACCTTTGTGCTGGTGATTTCTAAATACTTGTGTGAAGTCAGTGTGTGCCCAGAAACCTCAGCTCTGAGGTTCTCGGGTGATTCAAACTCAGCACATCTCCCAAACTGGACTTTTCATCCAAAAGTACAAGTTACCTCTTCTTACATCCCCTCCTCACAACAAAATAGCACAAACATGCTCCAAACAATACAAGCCAGAAACCCAGGACTCACCACAGCTGCCTCTTCCCCTCATCTTCCACATCCAACTGAGACCAAGTCCTGTCCATACTAACCCTAGCCTTGTTCTATAATCCCCTCATCTCTGTCCACTGATTGATGCCTTGGGCAGCTTGACATTAGCTGTGTCTTCCTAAGCTCTCACAGTGGTAGGTAGAGTGGGATGGGTTGTGTTACCATGTGGCACAGTTCAGGCTCTACAACCACAATGCTAGGTTCACATCTGCCCCATATCCTGCCTGTGGAACATTAGGCAAACCACTTTCCCTTCAGGTGCTGCAATTTCCCTAGCTATAAAAAACAACACAGGGTCTTTGGGTTGTTGTGTTTAAATTAATAACAGTAAGGTACTTAGAAGAATCTCTGCAACTTTGTATTTAAAACATGCACTTTTGTATTCAACTAGTTTATGAAAGCAAGACCAAGTAGCAAACAGCCCTGGAATGAGGTTCTAAGTCTACTCCTTCCCAAGTCAAGACCCAGGACAAACACCTGACTGACGCCCAAGGAAAGACCTTAAAGACTCCAGTTCTGTAGTCATCAGCAGCCACCCATTAGCTTTTCAAGATGAACACATTTCCTAGAAAATATATGAACTGCCATTTTTATGAGCTAAAACTATCTGCATTGCCATGAATTCAATCTGATGCTTGAAAATATGGAAGTGAGATGTGTTGGGCCAGCAATATGGCTCAGCAGGTGAAGGCGCTTGCCACCAAGCCTGATGACCTGAGCTCGATCCCCAGGACCCTCATGGTAGAAGGAGAGAATTTATTCCCACAGGAGAGATACACATGCATGTCATGGCATCTCTCTCTCTCTCACACACACACACACACACACACACACACACACACACACATGAACAATAAATAAGTTTTAAAAGAATAAAAATAAAAATAAATTTTTAAAAATTAAAAAAAGAATAAAAATCGTTTTTAAAAAGAAATAAGGCTGGAGAGATGGCTCAGCACTTAAGAGCACTGATTGCTCTTGCAGAGAACCTGGGTTTGATTCCCAGCACCCACATTGCGGCTAAGAACTGTCTTTAACTCCAGTTCCAGGGGAATCTGATGCCCTCTTCTGACCTCCATGGCATTGCACGACACTGGTGCACCAACCTACATGCAGACAGTACACTCATACGCATAAAAAATAATAAATAAAAACTTTTTAAAAAAGAAATGAGATAGCCAGGTATGATGGCACACACCTTCAATCCCAGCACTGGGGAGGCAGAGACAGATGGCTCTCTATGACATCAAGACTAGCCTGGTCTACGTAGCAAGTACCTGGCCAGCTGAAGCTACAAGGCACCCAGTCTTGGGAGAGAGCGGGGGGAGACATGTTCCTACATGGAAAAACTTACCCAAACCATATTTTTTAAATTTCCTGAACCTATTTTGTACAGAACATGTAGAAAGAGGCTGTGTTGAGAGCCTCAGCTGTCAACTTGACAGACCTGGGTTGAGGGAACCTCAACTGAGGAATTCCTTCCATTGAACTGGCCTGTGCTCACGTCTGTGGCACATTTTCTTGATTGCTGTGATAGGGGAGTTTAACCCACTGTGGGTAGTGCCACCCCTGGGCAAGCGGTCCTGCATTGAATAAGAACTCAGACTGGCCAGGGGAGCAAGCCAGTAAGCAGGTTCCTCCATGGTTTGTGCTTCGGTTCCTGCCCTGAGCGCCTGCGTTGGCTTCTCTCCATGATGAGCTGTGATCTGAGAGGAAATAAACCCTTTCCTCCCCAAGCTGGTCTGGGTCAGCATGTTATCACAGCAACAGAAAGCTGACTAGGAAAGAGGCTTTGAATAACGTAGGGATCTCTCAGACCCATATTCCCATAGCTAAGTACTGCATCTCACTTCAGCAAGATTAATGAAGACATTCATCCACCAGCATCACCAAGCGACTCCCATGAAAATCCGCTTCCCTGTCATGACACTGGGAACCAGCAGCTGCCTCACTGGAGCCCTTCGCATGCAGATTTTAGTTCCTAAACCCAAGGACCAAGATCCTTAGCGGCTTCTCCCTGCAGCGGCTCCTCCCTGCAGCGGCTCCTCCCTGCAGCCGCTCCTCCCTGCAGCCGCTCCTCCCTGCAGCCGCTTCTCCCTGCAGCCGCTTCTCCCTGCAGCGGCTTCTCCCTGCAGCTGCTCTGCTTCTCCCTGCAGCGGCTCCTCCCTACAGCCGCGTCTCCCTGCAGCCGCTTCTCCCTGCAGCTGCTCTGCTTCTCCCTGCAGCTGCTCTGCTTCTCCCTGCAGCCGCTTCTCCCTGCAGCGCTTCTCCCTGCAGCCGCTCCTCCCTGCAGCCGCTCCTCCCTGCAACTGCTCCTCCCTGCAGCTGCTCCTCCCTGCAGCGGCTTCTCCCTGCAGCGGCTTCTCCCTGCAGTGGCTTCTCCCTGCAGCGGCTCCTCCCTGCAGCGGCTCCTCCCTGCAGCGGCTTCTCCCTGCAGTGGCTTCTCCCTGCAGTGGCTTCTCCCTGCAGCGGCTCCTCCCTGCAGTGGCTTCTCCCTGCAGCGGCTTCTCCCTGCAGCGGCTCCTCCCTGCAGCGGCTTCTCCCTACAGCGGCTTCTCCCTGCAGCTGCTCTAACGAGGCGGAGCATCTGTCTCCTGGGCACAGCTGAATCAGCAGGTTTCCTGCTCCATCCTGATGGTGAATGGCCACAGCAGTGACAGCAATTGCTCCACAAACATCACCATCTCATAAAAAGGAGGAATGTGACAGAAAGGGCACCTGGCTGAGCGCAGGCGATGCGGGGCCTTCCTGCAGTCAGATCTTCTATACTGGGTTCCATCACTATGCCCCAGAAGCTCCTGTCTTAAGTGCGGTGACAGGGGAGGGGTGCAGATTCAAAAGGCTCAGACTTACTGGGACTTCCATTGGCCATCTAAGAGGACGGTCTTCACATGGTTTCCCTGTGTGATGTCATTCATAATGTCTAATCCAGGTCCCCAGACACCTGCAGCAGGTTTAATAAGAAAGGGAAACTTAGGGGCTGGAGAGATGGGTCAGCTGGTTCTCTTGCAGAGGACCTGGGTTCAGTTCCCAGCACCCACATGGTAGCTAATAATCATGCTTAACTCCACTTCCAGAGGATCTGACACCCCCTTTCTGGTTTCCAAAGGCATTGCACACATGTGGTACACTTATGCAGGCAAGACACACATGTACATAAAATAAATAGATCAAAGAAAAATTTTAGGGGCTAGAGTGACAGCTTAGGGGTTAAGAGCACTGGCTGCTCTTGCAGAGAATCTGAGTTCAACTCCCAGCACCCACATGGCAGTTTACAACCATCTGAAACTCTAGTTCCAGGGGATCCAACACCTGCTACCAACTTCCACAGACATTGCACAACATGCAGGCAATACACTCACACACATAAAATAAGAATAATAAAATTAAAATCGTTTTTTAATTTTTTTTGGTATTTTTGAGACAGGGTCTACCTTTAGTCCCAGCTGGCCTGGAGCTTGCTCTGTAGACCGGGCTGGCCTTGAACTCACAGAGATCGCCTGCTTCTGCCTCCCAAGTGCTGGGATTAAAGACGTGCACCACCACGCCTGGCCTTAAATTTTTTTTTTATGTGCGAAGTGTACTGTCTGTGTGTAAGTAGGTGCACCCATGTCATGCAATGCTGTGGAGGTCAGAAGAGGTTGTCAGATTGTAAGACCTTACCCTTGAGAGACCCCCCAAGTGAGAGACATGGAGACAAGACTCTCAAAAGCAAGAGGTTTATTACTCGGGTGCACCAGGATTCGCCTGTACAACGGGGAGAGGCAAACCCCAAGCAATCTCTGCATACAGGTTTTATACACTTACAGCAGGGCAGGAATCGAACCCCAGTCTCCTGCGTGACAGGCGGGGATACACAGCATGGTTGGGTCTGCAGGTGGCTTGGGGCCAGGGCCCTCAAGGTGGTTCTTTCTGGAATTATCCTGGTATCTGCTGACTAGGGAGGGTTGTTATTTGCTAACCTAGGGAGGGAAAAGGCTCTGACCCTGATAAGTTGGCTCTCTTTATTCAGGGTCTAGGGGAATCTTGGTGGGGGGGGGTTGAGTAACTTCTAGCCTTATTGGATAATAGCAGAGTTACAGCTCATGGTTAGGTCAGCCCACCTGCCCCCACATACCAAAGGTTATCTTTAGACACAGTCTTGGGACAGGAACAGAACCAGGTTTAGGGGAATTTTTCTTTATCGGTTCAGACCTGTTTCCCAAGCCTGGGATGTATGTATCTGGTGGACTCTAGCCTGGGGGAAAGTGAATGCTTAACCTTTGTCCAGAGTAGAAGTCTGGAATCAACTCTTATCTCTTCATTCCCCCATTTTCCCTTGTCACTCGAGAGGCCAATCTTGGCCTCTCTTTGCCCAACTTAGAAGTATTCTGGTCTACATTATCATACTGGCTGCTTAGGTGGTGTGGATCAAATTGGGTATAATGTGTCCTTAAGGTCATTAGCTGAATTGACCCCAATCTTTCTCTCATAAAGGTGACTAACCTGTTCAGTATACATTGTCCCAGGGTTAGTAATAGAGCAACCAGAAGGACAAGTTCACTGGCAGGTCCAGGAAGCCTTCCGCTCTCAGCTGAGAAAGAAACTGGCTCCTTTTGGGGTCTTGACCCTAAACTGCCTAGCCAATTTTTAGCTCCTACTCTTATCACATTACCCTCTGAGGAGGTTACCCCAATTGCCAAGAGGGAATTGGGGCACTGACTGCTCTGACTTCTTCCATGCTGAAAAGGGGCATAGAAGGTGGTGACTGGGGTACTCCTGCTCAGTGGATCTATCTGAAAGACCCCCAAAAGTATAGTTAGAGACAAAATCCTTGGCTATTGCCTGTGAAGGTGAGAGTAGCTAAGTACATTTTCTAGACAGGGAACCAGGAAATGAACAAGGTGAATTAAATGTCCAACTTAAAAGTCCTTTAGAATTTCTCAACGAGGGGTTCCGATTGAGCATTTGGCAATAGTCATAGTGTGAGTTTCCCTTAGGTGGTTGCTTAAAGAGAAAAAGGAAACTTTATTATTTGGTAACGACAGATCTCATATGACTTTAAATGACTTAAAATCTAGTGTTTGGAGGCACAATCTTTCAGACTTTAAAGATAATGATTACTTATCTTTTGGTTATACTCTTCCTCTTGGGTGTCTTAAGTCCATACAGTTAGCCCAGATTAACCATTTTTTGTTTTCTCAAGGTCACTTGAGGATCTGGTCTTCAGGGACCACTCAGACCTTTCTGGTGGGGGGGGATGCTTCTTGCTCTCTCGGTTTTTCATTTGCCAGTTCCATCCACTGGAGGACAAAACCCATCTGCATGAGGACAAAGTCAGGTCTTTCTAGACCAGACTTTCCTTTTTGAAGACTTTTCCTCTTTACAGACTGGACACTGGCTACAGTCCCATTAGTGGGTCTCCAAGACCTCCCTGCCTAGGAGGACTGGTGACTCACAATTGCAGGACATTTCAAGAGATGCCCCCAGACGTAGTTCCCGGGATTGGTTGACCTCAGAGGGCAAGGAACAAAGTTGTTCCTTAGGTTCCTCAGCCGAACTGGTATGGGCATATAAGTATGGTAGTTATCCATCCAGAAAGGCTGTTACACCAGGCTAACACCTTTAATTACTATATGATATTCTAGATAAGGCTTGGATAAAAGTTCAAACAGCCTTGTATAATACTGACTGGAGGAGGGATTTAACACCATATATATACCCACAAGGTCGAATTAAACAATTTCAGGCTTATTTTAAATGTAAAACTGTTCACTACAGTTACTACAAATGGAAACAATCTTTTTCTTTTTCAGACCCTTTATCCTGATTTATAGTTTTCCCAGAAAGACAGGAGTTATTACACATACCAGAAGACAGGAAATAAACTGATAAAGATTACCAAGCCCATCCAGACTGTCTTCTTCTGGACTGCATGCAGCTGGTTCAGGAAGAAAGAATCTAGCCTTTTAAGCCAAATTATCTAGTTAGGTTAAAGGAAATATCAAATAGCAAATCTTGCTAGAAACATAAAGGACATTTTTCAGTAGCTATAGGTAACCCACAATTTGCCTATGCCCATTTAATCCAAACCTGTAACAGGGACTCAGGTCCAAGCCAGGAGAGGACTGAAAATTAACAACTCTGTATATTCACGATCCTATTCAGGCCACTAGTAAACCAGTTTGAGTGTTTATACCAATTTAACTTAATACAGGTATCGTATAATTTTTCTATACCTTGAAAGGTTGGACAAAAACTGAACACTCTTAAACGAACCTTGACTAGATATACATTTTGATTTTTAAACTAGTTGACTGAACCTTACAAATTTAAGCTTATTTATATACTGTCCTTTTTACCTGTCACAACAAACCTCCTCAGACTTTTATCACTTGCATACTTTTCATCATCTTCACATAAATCCTTACTAAAATGCCTTTTTAACATTTTCTCCTTTTTTTTATTTATTTATTTATTTTTATGTGTATGAATGTATTGTCTGCATGCAGGTCTGCGCACCCGTGTCGTGCGATGCCGCGGAGGTCAGAAGAGGGTCTCGGATTCCCCTGGAACTGGAGTTCTCCTGGAACTGGAGTCACAGACGGTTCTCAGCCGCCATGTGGGTGCTGGGGATCGAACCCGGGTCCCCTTTTATTACCTTGAATAACTCTTAATTGTGTGGATTTGCTAAGTAATTAATACTTATTTCCCGTGTAACAAGATGGGACAGTTATCTCAAATACAATAGTTCAAAAATCACAGATATGTTCAATAAAAATTGAACTCTTAGTTTCGAACATCTCAGGACTAAACATCCTCTATATCCACCCAGGCAACCATGCAGCTTGCTTTATGGCAGGGATGCAAATGATCAATGACAAACAACTTCACACAGCAACTTTTTAAACTTTCCTTCTGGGCCAAAGACTATGTCTATGAGGATTCGAGTAGCCATGTCAGGCCTCCAACAGAAGATTGTGAAGGGCCTAAAGTCTGCCCTTCCTTCCCAGACACAATGTCAGACACATAAAATCTGTCATGTTACATTTTACATTTTGGAATATAGAAGAATATTTTAAATATTCTTCCATTTTCCAAAGGCATTTATTTATTAAAATGTTCTCTGTCAAGATTTCACATTAGCTTAAAATTCAATTCAGTTTTTATATATCACTGAGGTTGCCACCTCAATGCCACAAAAAATACCTTTTCCATGAGTCAGTGTGACCAGCATCCACATGGAGAGCCCCATGGTCAGCCTCTGTAACCAACTAGATATTAATACTGATCTGCTACAAGGTAACAGCTCCTAACTCAAACTCAATGGAAAAGGAGTGAAAGATCTGCAGAGTGCACTATTAAGAAGAGGGAATGTTTAACCTATTTAGCTCACATGAGTTTACTTGATATCAAGTAAACCATTAGCATTAGATGCAAGCCTATTCATTTAAACAGCTCCATGAAACAAATATGTTTAACTAGTTTCAAACCCAAAACTTTAGCACCTTGATGAAAACTCTAAATTAGAGATGAAAACCTAAATCAGAGTAAAATATGACTCTTAAGTTTGTAACAGTACTCAGAAATTCTACAGTAATGATCTCTGCACCTAAAGACCTTGGCTGTGCTAGGATTAAAGGTGTGGTCAACCACACCAGGCTGGGGAACTTCCAGGAGTGGCCAGACCAGCAGGACACCAGTTCAAGCCCAGGGAGGTATGTTTGCCTCCTATAAGAAGGAAGGGGGTGGGAGAAACAGATAGGAAACACAAACAAAGCCCATTAGCTACCCTAGGAGGGAGAGCCCAAGCCATTCTGGTATCAGTTCTCCACCCAAACCAGATCAAGATATCCACATGCCTTTGTCTCCCGAGTGCTGGAAGAGAGTAAGGAAAGATTTTTTTGTAAGTACCCAAGTTATACCACTAAAATATTTATATTTCTGATTAGGCATGTCAGAATAAGATTTTACTAAGTATGAGGGCTTAAGGCATTTACACCCTCCAAATAGGTTCTTATCCATAAGCTGAGCTGAGCTTCATAGTTTAAAAAGATTCAAACACACACATTCAAAATATCAGGAGCCGGGGCAAGAGGCTGCTCTAACATCTTGAGGTAATTGTTAGGTCCGGACCTCCCAGAATCCTAAGGGGCACACAGGTGCCCACTTCCTCCAGAAGCTGCCAATCCTCTGACCCCTTCCCACTTACCTGAGGCCCTGCCCCCATGGGTATAAAGGGTGGACCCCAGCTGCCATAACTCTCTCTGTGCCTCTCTCTCTGTGTCCCTCTCTCTCTGTCCCCATCCCCCCACCCTCTGCCCCCTGCCATGCTGTCCAGTCCCACCACATGTCTGCAGGCAGCTCATGCTGGCAGTCCCACACGGAAGTAAAGCATTCTCCTAGAGTGACCTAAGCCTCATGTGCCTTTTATTGGGGTTTCGTGCTTTTTTATACTTAATAGTAATCACAATAATTTTTTTTTGTCTTTTTTTTTTTAGACAGGGTCTCCCTGTAGCTCTGGCTGTCCTTAAGATCAGGCTGGCTTTGAACTCACAAAGATCTGCCTGCCTCTGCCTCCCAAGCACTAGGACCAAAGGCGTGCACCACCATGCCTGGCTAGGAGACTAAAAACATGAAGTACAATTTTCATGAATTTGATTCACCCAGTTCTTTGAGACCAACCCTTCCTCAACACAAACACACAGTCTGCCAGCCTGATCAGCAAGGAGGGCACAGACCCAGAGAGGTCCCTTTTCCTCCCATGAGGAGGAAGGGAGGGAGGGAAACAAGCTCAAAAATTCTTGCAGAAAAATAAAAGAGACCAAAAGCTGTTCAGACTGATCTCCTTCACTCCTTGGAGGCAAGAGCCTATAATGCACCCCTGGAAGCCATGCAACACCCCACTGATCCAGGTGCCAGACCCCAAAATTGGTCTCTAGCAAAGACAGAAAGGTTGCCACATGGGCACTCCAGAGAGGCTCAGAAATTCCCCCAGCTCTAAAGACCTCCTCCCAAGGCAGACCAGGATTCCTGACTAACTGCTGATGCAAATTTTACTAGCTTGTAAAAGGCAGATTATCTCTGGTCCTTTGAGATAGCAACTGGGTAGATTTTTGTAAATACATGTTTTAACCAAGGTGCTGCTCATGAAGAGGCCTGCTTCTCACAGCTACTGACAGGCACCCTACTGGGTCATTAGAGACAAGGGAAGTCACCTTCCCAGATGAGCCTGCCAGAGTCCTGACCCAGAGTCTAGTGTGGGGCTCTAAGTGGGTGTGAACATTAAAGTGACCCACCTCTGATCAGTGGTCACCAGAGCAGTCAGGGTTCAAATGTGACTTGAGTCTGAAGCAAGTGCAGGTGGTGAGAAATGGCCCTCCTATGACCAACCTCCAGCCCTGTCTGATGCATCACAAAATCTTTAACCTGCCTTTTTTCTCATCAGAGACTCAGAATAGGCTTCTCCCTTCTTCTATTAGTAAAAACACCACAATTCCAGTCCCTTGTTCAGCCTTTCCATACCTCCTCTGCCTAGAAAACATCGACAACTCCTCCCAGTGCAGGGACAGTAAGCCCCAGCCACCTCAAACATGCACATTCATCTTGCCCACATCCCTCTTACTGGCTCCAATATGCTTGATGCATCCTTTTACTCAAAAACAACTCTCATTCACACCTAAGGCCCAGCCCAATGACAGGATGGGATTGGGAGTAAAGCAGAAGGGACCTTAGGCACCTGCCCAATGCCAAGAACTATTTCAATGGGGACAGCTACCAGGTATTATTTATTTTCTCTAACCCCATGTTGTTTACTTCAGGTGGAAAATTACCAATAATCACATACACATGTGTAATTTCCATGTATGTGGAAATTACCAACACTCACACACATGCTTTCTCTTTTTTGCAGGGCCTCCTTCAGCAAATCCTACCGGTCGGTGCCACCACCACCGACTCCAAGGGGCAACAAAACTGCCCCACCCAAAACAAAAGTGGTCCAAGAATCCATTTCCAGCCCTGAATCTGGTCCACAGAGGTCTCAAAAAGATAATTCCAAAGCAAGCAAGTTACCTTTTTGAAAGTAAACACAAACCAAAATGGGGTCTTTAAACAGTGAACTCTAAGGCTGATTCCTATAAACAATTACCACCTGTGGTGAAGCATTTGAGAGACTAAGAGACAATAAATTTAGAGATGTCTACAGTATCCAAATTTTAGGCCTTTAAATGCATTTTTAAATATCAATTTTTAAACTTTGCATGTGCATATCTAGTCTGGCATGCCAAAATGAAATCATTCTGTGCACATAAAGGATTGAAACTTGAAGTGGCCATGTCGTTTGACAGAACCAACATGAGACAAATACAATAACTGAATTACAAACACAGACACGCACACAAACTTAGACACATAACAAGCTACATGAATCTTTGGCACACGGTTACCATAAACACAAGACATAGATACCTCCTTTAAATCAGGTTAGATTTAGAATTTCCCATCCTGAGATCCCAGAGAATGAGAATGAAATCAATCTCAGAGAACCAAGGTGAAAGCAGCAGACAGAATAAGGGCCCAACAACAAAGACCATGCAGACAGGAAGAGAAGAAACACTGTGTGCACTGCTCAGGGCCAACCCTCAGTCAGCCCCAGAGCCAGAAATCCAGACCCCTCAGCCAGCCACCCACCCAATATGTGGGCAACAGAACAAAAGGTTCAGAATTTTCCTTTGTGGATTTCTAGGCTTTCCCCCCAGGCCTTATTTCTCACATCCTTCCAATGGTGGATTAACAAATCAAGGGTGTAGAGGCTTTCTGTCCCATGTCCAAAAAGATTGTCAGTCCGAGTCCACAGAAACTTAAACAAACAATTAACACAGATATCAACCATCCCTGCCATGAATGGAAGATACAACACAAAGATTCACTAGGTAGGTGCCTATTCATTCTGGTACGAGACACTGATCAGTCCCTCCCGGACTCAGTCCCCAGACACTAACTGGTCCCTCCTGGACTCGGTCTCCAGGCGGCGTGGCCAAGAAAATCTCCACTCAAGCCCAGACCACAGGAGAGTCATCTCAACCCTCCTGCTCAGAACTGGAGTGTCCTCCAGATTCCTCACAGATGGAGGCAAAACCTCCCAGGTCGTTCTCCAGCAAACCGAAAATCAGAACAGACACAAACAATTAAACAAATGCCAAACAGGACAGACACAACCACGGTACCTGCTAGGGCCCAATCTTATTCCTCCGAAGTCTGTCTAGGCATCCCCACAGGGGGTCTCAATTCCCAGCCCATGCACCAGATGTAAGACCCGAATCGAGCCTTACCCTTGAGAGACCCCCAAGTGAGAGACTCGGAGACAAGACTCGCTGCAAAAGCAAGAGGTTTATTACTCCAGTGCACTGGGGTTTGCCTGTACAGCCAGGAGATGCGAACCCCAAGCAATCTCTGCATACAGGTTTTATACACTTAGAGCAGGGCAGGAATCGAACCCAGTCTCCTGCATGACAGGCGGGGATACACAGCATGGTTGGGTCTGCAGGTGGCTTGGGGCCAGAGCCCTCAGGGTGGTTCTTTCTGGAATTATCCTAGTACCTGCTGACCTAGGGAGGAGTTGCTATTTGCTAACCTAGGGAGGGAAAAGGCTCTGATCCCATTAAGTTGGCTCTCAGGCCTTTTATTCAGGGTCTAGGGGAATCTTGGTGGGGTTTGGATAACTTCTAGCTTATTGGATAATAGCAGAGTTACAGCTCATGGTTAGGTCAGCCCACCTGCCCCCACATACCAAAGGTTATCTTTAGACACAGTCTTGGGACAGGAACAGAACCAGGTTTAGGGGAATTTTTCTTTATCAGTTCAGACCTGTTTCTCAAGCCTGGGATGTATCTGGTGGACTTCAGCCTGGGGGAAAGTCAATACCACCAGGCCTGTTTCTCAGTGCCCTGAACGCATCTGGTGGACTCCAGCCTGGGGGAAAGTGAATGCTTAACCTTTGTCCAGAGTAGAAGTCTAGAATCAACTCTTATCTCTTCAGGATTCCCCTGGAACTGGAGTTAAAGATGGTTCTTAGCTTCCATGTGGGTGCTGGGAATCAAACCCAGGTCCTCTGCAAGAGCAGTCAGTGCTCTTAACTGCTGAGCCATCTCTCCAGCCCCAATTTTTTTTAATTTTTAAAAGGGCACCTAGGAAGCGAGGTGAGGTCATGCATGCTTGTGGTTCCAGCACTGGAGAGGCAGAAGCAGCAGATCCCTCAGACTCACTGACCAGACAGCTCTAATCAGTAAGTTCAGGCCAGTGAGAGACGCAGTCTCGAAAACAAGGCAGACAGCTCCAAAGGAGCAGCATTCAAGGCTGACCTCTGGCCAACACAGGTGCATATATATGCATACTCCTGCAAGCATGCATGTACACACACACACACACACACACACACACACACACACACACACATAAAAAGAAACCAAGAACAGGCTTTTGGGGGGGTCTTTTTGAAACAGCATGCTTGGGTGGCCCCTGTAGCCCCAGCTGGCCTCAAGCTCACTCTGTAGACCAGGCTGGCCTTGAACTCACAGAGATCCTCCTGCCTCTGCCTCCCAATTTCTGGGATTACAGGCATGGGCCACAGGCATTTTAAGATGAAAAAGTAAATGAAGCAAGAAAACACATCTGAGCACAGACACAGTCAATTAAAGCAAGGCTCTTGGTATGGGAAATGTTCTTCAATAAAGGCTAGTGGGGGATAGTTTTCCCTCCTTTGTCTTAAGGCCCTGACAAGCTAGATTGGGGAGACAGCCAGAACAGAAAGGGGAGCATTTTTTATTAGTGACCTGAACCAAGAGGCCAAATCAATACAGAGGTTGGGCGGCAGCTGTGAACCCCAAAGGTTTAGCCTATCACCGACATCGTGACAAGAGATGGCAGCAGCTGAACCTTTGTACTCTCACCCCCACGACCATTGGCATCACCATGGAAACCCTGAGGCTGACATGGGAGCCATTGCAGGCCAGGGAAAAAGACCAGATGCCCCATGGCCGAACACTGCTATATTCTGTTTTGTTTGGGCTTCATCCATATGCTCCTAGGGTTCAATAATCACTTGATAACTGACTGAATATGTGCCTAATTGAAGAACATTGGATTTCTTATCTACATGGTCTCTGCCAAATTTTGAGAGTCCAATACTATGTCATATGCATCAGCTAAAGAAGATAACTTCTACAAAGTTTTCCGTTGTTGTCTGAGACAGGGTCTCAAGGTCTCATGGAGCTCAGGCTGACCTCGATCTCACTGTGTAGCTGATGTGGCCTTGATTCCTGATCCTCCTGCCTCTACCTCCCAAGTGCAGGAATTTCAAGTGTGAACCACCACGCATGGCTTAACTTAGTGCAAACACTGCAGTTATGTCTGCTCTCATCCAAGCAGCTGATCACAGCACTAAGCATAGCAACATATCAAAGGTTCTACAGTGGGATTTGAAACCTCACAGGTTTCTTTTAGCATTAATATTTTCAGTGTGAGTGTGTGTGTGTGTGTGTGTGTGTGTGTGTGTTAACATTATCAGTACAGCTGGTTCCTAACTGATTCTTGTGAGTTAACAGATGATCTAATCTGTTATCTGAAAATAAACAGCAATAAAATTGAGGAGATATTCATGGCAATCCACCTGTGCATAGGCCAACCCTACTAGCCCCAAATGTCAACTCCACAAGAACCACTGGACAAGAAACCTGCTGTTGTAGTTTGTCTTCCAATGCTGTGACAAAACACTCTGACCAACACCAACTTGGGGAGGAAAGGGTTTATTCAGCTTACATCTCCCAGGTCACAGATCATCACTTAGGGAGCTCAAGGCAGGAACTCAGGGCAGGAACCTGGAGGCAGGAGCTGAAGCACAGGCCATGGAGGAGTGATGTTCACTGGCTTGCTCTCTACTGGCTTGCTCTCTGGCTCATGCCCAGCCTGCCTTCTTATACTGTCACTGCACAACAATCAAGACAATACACCACAGATGTGGCCACAGGCCAATCCAATGGAGCCAATTGCCCAATCGAGGCTCCCTCAACCCAGGTGTGTCAAGTTGACACCAAAGCTATCCAGCACACCTGCCTTACCTTTGACAGTGGTTAGTGATCATACTCATCCTCTGCAGGCTTGATTTAACCATGTTACAAGACAGAGAGTTTTTTGTTCACCAGGACACACCTTGACAAGCACACAATTTGTGTTTAGAAAAGATATGTTTATCATCTGAAGTGAAAACAAGCCTTCAAACACCAGGTTTAAGTAATTAAGAAAAAAAAAGTGAGGAGCTAGAAAGATGGCTCAGAAGTTAAGTGTACTGGCTAACTACCCAGCTGGGGCATTCTGATCTAGAGCAGGAAGAGACTTTAACATGAAAATTCAACTCTTCCTCTGAGCACTAAAGAGGAAGCACTAGCCCCAAGAAGAGTTTGGCAGGAAGCCCATTCTTCATCTCAGCAATTTCAAATCCTGCAGGAAGACTGAAAGATCTGTGTGGAGTGGAGATGGAGCTCAGTTGGTGCCGCGGCCCACGGAGTCTTCAACAAGGGCCCGGGGAGAAAGTAACCTGAATGAGAGACAAACCAGACACAAAGAAGGAGACCAAGACAAGAATCTGATCAAGGTCTCAATTTTATTTTTTGAAAGTAACCTGAATGAGAGACAAACCAGACACAAAGAAGGAGACCAAGACAAGAATCTGATCAAGGTCTCAATTTTATTTTTTGTAAGGCAGATTATATAGGAGTGAGTAGGAGAAAATAGCCCCAGTTGGCATAGTTTGAGGCCATTAGGTTGCTAGGAAACCCAACTGCCCATTGTTCTCTGGGGAAGGTTATGGGTGGGTGAATCCCCAAGAAGAAGCAGGGTGCTCCAGCCAAACGAGGCATGGCATCCTAATAAGTAAACTATAAGCTTTGTCAGTTGCCTAGTGCTTGATGGATGAGCCTTGGGGAAACAGAAACCTAAGGTGACTCTAGATAGCTGTGGCAAGACCGTTGCCTGCTGGCCATGGCTCCCAAAAAGTTGGTAGGGTGCTTACCTAGCAAACACCAGGCCCTGAGTGCATTCCTCAGGACATAAAGTGGGCATGGTGGTGCCTATAATCATACACATACATACACACAGAGAAAGAGACTTTTTTGAGGACGGAGAGATGGTTCAGAGGTTAAGAGCACTGACTGCTCTTGCAGAAGACCAGGGTTCAGTAACCAGCACCCACGTGGTGGCTCACAACCATTCATAATTCCAGTTCCAGGGGATCCAACACCCTCTACCATCTGCCTCAGGTAATTGCATGCATGTAGTGCACTTACATACATGTAAGCAAAATACAAACAAAAAATACAGCCGGGCATGGTGGCATGCACCTTTAATCCCAGCACTCAGGAGGCAGAGGCAGGCAGATCTCTGTGAGTTCAAGGCCAGCCAGGGCTACAGGGAGACCCTGTCTCAAATAATAATAATAATAATAATAATAATTAATTAATTAAAAATCCTTAAAGATGTTGTCTTTATTGACTCCTCCATCTAAGTGCACCTGGCTTGTACATTAGGTATTAAGAATAATAACTCTATGAACATGGAAGTGTAGGTTTGTTGGAGATCACTGATTTACCTGAACTGGTGTTAGAGACAGTTTTACCTAACTCCTGCTAAAAGCATGCTTGAACACACACAACAGCACCTCCATCAAGAATGTCACGGTGGGACTGGAGAGATGGCCTAGCAGTTAAGAGCACCGACGCTCTTGCAGAGGACCCGGGTTCGATCCCCAGCACCCACATGGCGGCTAAGAACCGTCTGTAACTCCAATTCCAGGAGAACTCCAGTTCCAGGGGAATCCGAGACCCTCTTCTGACCTCCGCGGCATTGAACGACACGGGTGCACAGACCTGCATGCAGACAGTACATTCATACACATACAAAGATAAATAATAATAATAATAATAATAATAACAAAAAGAATGTCAAGGTAACAAAGCTGTGTAGGCATGTCTTCTGAGGCAGACAGAGGAACACAGAGGACAAAGAAACCACCCCCAAATTATATGAAAAAATAACACTCTGACACTGGTCGCAAAGCCCTCTATGCTCAACTAGTTTTCATTGCAGTAAACAGATTCTTTGCTCCAAAATAACATACCTAGAAACTTGAGGAAGTTTTCTCGAGACTCATTGTACTGGGGAAAAGTTGCATTGTTTGTCCTACTTACACAGGTTAAAACAATAAATTCACAGTGGAACAGGAACTCTGGGCAGAGCCTCCTGATTCCCCATCCTTAAGATTCCAATTGTTGGCCAGGCGTGGTGGTGCACACCTTTAATCCCAGCACTCAGGAGGCAGGGCCAGGTGGATCTCTGTGAGTTTAAGGCCATCCTGGTCTACACAGAAAGTTCCAGGATAGCTGGGGCTGCGGGGAGACTCTGTCTCAAAAAGACAAAAAAAATTTCTAATTGTTATGTCTTTCCTTCATGCTGTGCTGTCCCTCTTCAAGGATTCTCTGAGCTTCTGCCATGCTGAATGCAGCACAGGTTTCTACTTGGAATTATGAATAATGGTTCCATGAACATGAGAAGAGATTTCCCTGCTGTTGATTCCATTTCCTTTGGCTGTGGCCCAGAAGCAGGATTCCTGGGTCATAGGATAGGTCTACTTTTAATTAGAAGGAAGTTTCAAGGAACATGGATTTTGTTTTCTGTAATGTCCTGGCAATTCACATTCCATAGTGCAGAGAGTCCCCCTTTCCATCTCTTATCTCAAGTGGCTCAAGCCTTCAGCCTAATCCTAGCACTCAGGAGCCTGAGGCAGGTAGATATCTGTGAGTTCCAGATCAGCCTGATCAACATAGTGAGTGCCAATCTAGTCAGGGCTACACAGTGAGACTTTGTCTAATATATACATATACATATATATATACATATATATATGTATATATATATATATGAAAATCAAGATTTTCGCTCTAGTTTGGTTTTCAGCATTGTAATGTTTAAATTTGTTGGATCTCTCAAGTGCATGGACAACTGGCTTTCATCAAATCTGGGAAATTTTTATCCACATGTACTAAATTTTTATTGGTTTTTCTCCCTACCCCCCCCCAACCACTGCTTTCTGGGTATCTCGTTGCATGTCTTATAGGGAGGGTCTCACTCTGTATCCCAGGCTGGCCTTAGACAGTTAGTGGTCCTCCTATCTCAGTCTCTAAGGGGTTGGGTTTGTACATGTGAGCTGCCATGCCCAGCTCATATATGTGGTATTTGGAGATGAAACCTTTGGGAGTGTATTAGTCACTTTTCTGTTGCTGTGATAAAACACCATGACCAAAGGAACTTATAAAAGGAAGAGTTTATTTGAGCTTACGATTGATGGTTCCAGGAATTAGAGTCCATTGTGGCAGGAGGCATGGCAGCTGGAGCTGGAGCAGCATGCCGAGGGTCACATCTCGCAAAGAGCACAGGAAGCAGAGAGAGAGAGGGCGACTGGAGACCATGAGGCTTGTTAAACTCACTAAGCCTGCCCCCAGTGACATACTTCCTCTAGCACAGCCACACCTTCTAAGACCTCCAAAAACAGTGCCACCAACTGGAGACAAATGTCTGAATACTTAAAGCCTATGGGGGACACTCTCATTCAAACCACCACAGGGAGGAAATTAGAATTAGAGGTCATAAGGTTGGCTCATGATAACATCAATGGCTTTTAAATTTTTTTATTTTTTTTATGTGTATGAATGTACTGTCTTCATGTAGGTTTGTGCGCCCGTGTTGTGCAATGCCGAGGAGGTCAGAAGAGGGTGTCAGATTCCCCTGGAACTGGAGTCAAAGACAGTTCTCAGCTGCTATGTGGGTGCTGGTGATCAAACCCCGGTCCTTTGCAAGAACAGTCAGCACTCTTAACCACCAGGCCATCTCTCCAGCCCCTTAATTTTTTTTTAAACAGAATCTCATGTAGCCCAGGCTGGTCTTGATCTCATTATATAACCAAGGATAACCTTGGACTTTTTATGCTTCTGCTCCTGCCTCCTAAGTTCTGGGACTACAGGTGTACACCCTCATGCAGGGCAAGGAACCTGGGGTTTGTGTATGCTGGGCCGTATGCTTAGCCCTTTCCTTTTGGTCCTTCTTAACCTCTAGCATCCTCTCTTCTGCAAGCCTTCTGTTCAAAGATGCCAGAAGAGGGCATTGAAGTCCTCATAATTGGAGTTAAGGACGTATGTTAGCTACCATGCTGAGGACCAAACCCAGGTCTTCTGCAAGAGCACTAAGCACTCTTAGCCACTGAATTATCTCTCCAAACCCTTAAAATACTTTAATAAAGTATTTCTTAATTTTCTGTATGCCCTTAGATCCAGTCTATAGGCCAGACTTTAAATTGTTGGGCTTTTCCAAGACAGTTTTTGTAATAGTTTTTCTTCCTTCACCAAGAAGTTACTTCACGGAGCTCTTCATCCCGCTAGTCCAGCAATAGTCCCCAACAGCTGCCCCTCTCTTATCTTAAAAAGAAAGCTTAAATATGCTGAAGTTGTACCTGAACTTACCTTCTCCTCTGTCTCCCAGGAATGAGAGTTCAATCTTCAGATGCCTGCTATTATCCAGCCCAAATCAACAGGTATGTAAGTTCAACTCCATGCTTACTTTCCAACTAAGAGGAAGAATCTGTGCTAGGTGAGACTCTTAGTTTCTGTGAACCACATTCTGACAGAGCGGGAGAACAGTGCAAACACTTTGGTGCAAACCAACACCCTCACCTTTCATAGGATTTTACTGTTATAGGTAATTCTATTTCACAATTTCCAAATGATTAACAGATTAGTCCTCAGCAGCTGGGGCCATAGCTCAGTAACAGCATGCTTAGCCATCATGCACAAGGCCCTGAGTTCCATCCCAGCAGCACCAAAAATGACAAAGAAAAAGAAAGGAGGACAGGAGCAGAGCACTCAGACCAGACCTGCTGACAAATCCCAACACACCTCTGCCTGGTTTATAAACTTTCATTAAGAAAGTAAATTATGTATTTTCCTAAGTGGTGGCAGGGCAAAGCCAGTAGCACCAAGAACTATCCCTCCAGATATCAATGGGACCTGACACCCCAGACCAATAGCAGAGTGTCACACCCCCATGAGGACCAGGGCAACCAGAGGATGTCTAGAATCAGCACCTGGACCACACCCATGGAGTCTTGGACATGGGTTCTAGAGGACACTAAGATTGTTAGGGGTAAGAAGTTTATTAGAAGAGTTATTAACACTATGGACAGACAATAGCATGGCTTGGGGTTCTGAGAAGAGTTCAGTCCAGAGTACCAGAGACAGATAGTGGGTGTGAGGGTGCTCTGAAGAGAAGAATCAGGGCCCACAAGGCAGAAGTGGGGATCTCTTCTTATACCTTTCTGAGGGTGGAGTAGTTCACAATATTAGTCTGCTATTAGGCTCTCTGATTCTCAGGCAGGAAAGGGGTTGTGGGCAGGGCATGTGGCCACCAGCGCAGCATTCAATGTAAACTCACTTCACCAGGTGAGAATCCTGGCAGAAATCTGTTAGTTAGAAATTAGCAGTATCTCAGTAGGGTGCCTGTGGTTATCCGTTGTTGGGAGCTATGGCCATTAGGCAATGGTCTTGCCACAGCTATCTAGAGCCACCTTAGGTTTCTGTTTCCCCAATGCTCACCCATCTAGTACAAAGCAGCTGACCAAGCTTATAGTTAACCTATTAGGACAGCATGGCCCATTTGACTAGGACACCCTGTTACTTCTTGGGAATTCACCCACCCATAACCTTCCCCAGAGAACAATTGGCAGTTAGGTATCCTAGCAACCTAACGGCCTTAAACTATGCCAACCGGGACTGTTTCCTCCTGCTCACTCCAATATATTACTGCCTTACAAAAATAAAATTTGAGACCTTGATCAGATTCTTGTCTTGGTCTCCTTCTTTGTGTCTGGTTTGTCTCTCATTCAGGTTACTTTCTCCTCGGGCCCTTGTTGAAGACCTTGAGGGCTGGGGCAATCTGTGAGAGGAGAGGGGCTGCTACAGGGACTGTGGCCTGATCAGCAGCTGCCTCTAACATTACATTCTTACAACTTCCACTGCCAAACCAGCTCCACAGCACGTGGGTCTCTTCAGCCCTTCATTCCTGAGGTCTTTAATCCATCTGGAGTTCACTTTTGTACAGGGCGAGAGGTAGGGGTTTAATTTTATTCTTCTACAAGTGGTGATCCAGTTTTGCCAACACCACTTGCTGAAGATGCTGTCTTTTCTCCATTGTGGTTTCTTGGCCCCCTTGTCAAATATAAGATGGCTGAAATTGTATGTGCTCAGATTTGGATCTTCGGTTTTGTTCCATTGGTCAACAGGTCTGTTTTTGTGCCAGTACCAGGCTGTTTTTATGACTATAGCCCTGTAGTATAGTTTGAAGTCTGGTATAGAGATCCCCCCTGTGTAGCTCTTTTCACTCAGGGTTGTTTTGGCTATTCGGGGTCTTTTGTTTTTCCAAATGAATTTAAGGACTTTTGTTTCCAAGCCTGTGAAGAAACTCTTGGGGATTTTGATTGGGATTGCATTAAATCTATACAAGAGTTTTGGTAAAATGGACATTTTTACAATGTTAATTTTCCCAATCCATGAGCATGGGAGGTTTTTCCATCTTCTGAGGTCTTCTTCAATTTCTTTCTTTAAGGGTTTAAAATTTTTGTTGTAGAGGTCTTTGGTGTCTTTGGTTAGGTTTGTTCCTAGGTATCTTATTGTTTTTGAGGCTATTGTGAGTGGGAAGGTCTCTTTGAATTCTTTCTCCAGTTGCTTGTTCTTGGTGTAAAGAAAGGCCATTGATTTTCTAAGGTTAATTTTGTATCCTGCCACTTTGCTGAAGCTGTTAATCGTTTCTAGGAGTTTTCTGGTGGAGTTTTTTGCATCCCTTAAGTAAACAATCATATCATCAGCAAATAGGGATAGTTTGACTTCCTCTTTTCCAATTAGTACTCCTTTAATATCCTTTTCTTGCCTTATTGCTCTAGCAAGTGTTTCAAGCACTATATTGAAGAGGAGTGGTGATAGGGGGCAGCCTTGCCGAGTTCCTACCTTTAAAGGGAATGTTTCCGTCATTTCCCCATTTAGGATGATATTGGCTGTGGGTTTCCTGTATATGGCTTTGATTACATTGAGGAATGATCCCTCCAATCCAATTCCTTCTAGGACTTTAAGCATGAAGGGATGCTGGATTTTGTCAAAGGCTTTTTCAGCATCAATTGAGATGATGGTGTGGTTTTTGTCTTTGATTCCGTTTATGTGTTTGATGATGTTTATTGATTTTCGTATGTTGAACCATCCCTGCATCTCTGGTATGAATCCAACTTGGTCATGATGGATGATCTTCTTGATGTGGGTCTGTATGCGATTTGCCAGTATTCTGTTTAGAATTTTGGCATCTGTGTTCATGAGGGAGATGGGTCTATAATTCTCCTTTTTAGTTGGATCTTTGCCTGGTTTTGGTAATAGAGTGATGTTGGCTTCATAGAAGGAATTTGGGAGAATTCCCTCTGATTGTATACTTCTAAACAGTTTCAGAAATAATGGTTGTAGGTCTTTTTGAAATGTTTTATAGAATTCTGCTGTGAAACCGTCTGGGCCTGGGCTTTTTTTAGTTGGGAGGCTTCTTACTACATCCTCTATTTCTTCATATGTTATGGGTCTGTTTAAGCTGCTGGTCTCCTCTTGGCCAAGCTTTGGTGATTCCCAAGATTTCAGATATTCATCCATTTCTTCTAGATTTTCAAACTTGGTAGAATATAGGTTCTTGTAATATTCCCATATAATTTTCTTGATCTTTTCCTTGTCCGTTGTGATATTTCCCTTTTCATCACAGATTGTATTGATTTGGAGTTGTTCCTTCTTTCTTTTTGTTAACTGGGCTAGAGGTCTGTCTATCTTGTTTATTCTTTCAAAGAACCAACTTTTGGCTTCATTGATTTTTTGTATTGTTTTCTTTGTTTCTATTTCATTGATTTCTGCTCTGATTTTTGTTATTTCTTCCTGTCTGTTGCGTTTAGGGTTCATCTGTTGTTGCCTCTCAAGTGCTTTTAGCTGTAGTGTTAGATCATTCACTTGTGCTCTTTCTGTTTTTCTAATGTAGGCACCCAGGGCTATAAATTTCCCTCTTAGGACTGCTTTTAAGGTATCCCATAAGTTTTGTTGTGTTGTATTGTCATTGTCATTCAGTTCCAGGAATGTTTTTATTTCTTTCTTTATCTCTTCCTTGACCCATTCATTATTCAAGAGTGTGTTGTTTAGTCTCCATGTGTTCTTGTAGGCAGGAGGGCTTGTCCTGGTGTTGATGTTGAGCTTCATTGCACTGTGGTCTGACAGGATGCATGAAATTATTTCAATCTTTTTGTATTTGTAGAGGTTTCTTCTGTGTCCCAGGATGTGGTCGATTTTGGAGAATGTTCCGTGGGGTGCTGAGTAGAAAGTGTATTCTCTGGTATTAGGATGGAATGTTCGGTAGAGGTCTATGAGGTCCATTTGGTGTATCATATCGTTCAGTTCAGATGTCTCTCTGTTTATTTTTTGTCCTGTTGACCTATCCAAAGGACTCAGTGGGGTATTGAAATCTCCCACTATGAGTGTGCTGGGGTTAGTCTGTGACTTGTGGTCCTGGAGAATTGTCTTTATAAAGTTTGGTGCACCAGAATTTGGGGCATATATATTCATAATTGTGAAATCTTCTTGGTGGATTGTTCCTTTGATGAAAATGTAATGGCCTTCTTTGTCTCTTCTGATTTCTTTTACTTTGAAGTCTATTTTATCCGATATTAAAATAGCAACACCTGCTTTCTTTTTGGTACCATTTGCTTGGAATATTTTTTTCCATCCCTTCACTTTAAGGTGGTGCCTGTCCTTGAAGGTAAGATGTGTTTCTTGCAGACAGCATATCGATGGATTCTGTTTCCTAATCCAGTCTCCCAGTCTATGTCTTTTGATTGGGGAATTTAGTCCATTAATATTTAAGGTTATGACTGATAGGTTTGTGTTGCTTCCTTTTGCCTTATTATCCATCTGCGGTTTTGATTTAGGTTTCTACTTCTGCAGTTATGCTTTTATTGATTTCTCCTTCTAGTTGCCTGGGGTTGGTTGCTCCTTTCTTCTGTTCTTTGGATTGCTTCAAGTATTCTCTGAAGGGTTGGTTTTCCGGACATGTATTCTTTCAAGTTGTTTATGTCATGGAAGATTTTCCTCTCTCCTTCCACTATGATTGACATTTTTGCTGGGTATAGTAACCTGGGCTGGCATCCATTGTCCCTCAACACTGGGAATGCTTTGCTCCAGGTTCTTCTTGCCTTCATCGTTTGCTGTGAGAAGTCCGTTGTTATTCTGATAGGTTTCCCCTTATAGGTCACTTGTTGTTTTTCTCTTGTCGCTTTAAGAATTTTCTCTTTGTTTTGGGTGTCCAGCATTTTAACTATGATGTGGCGTGGAGAATTTCTTTTCTGATCTTGTCTGTTTGGAGTTCTATGTGCTTCTTGTATTGGTATTGGTTTGTCCTTTTTTAGTTTGGGGAAGTTTTCATCTATTATTCTGTTGAAGATCTGATCAATACCTTTCTCTTGGGATTCTTCTCCTTCCTCTATTCCTATGATGCGGAGGTTTGATCTTTTCATAGTGTCCCACAGCTCCTGGTTGTTCCATTTTTGTGTATTTTTAAATTTTTCATAATCTTTCCTTGAGGTTTTTAGTTGTTCTGTGTTGTCCTCCAGGTCTGATATTCTTTGTTCTGCTTCCTCCATTCTGCTTCTGAGGCTTTTTTCATTCCTTTCCTCTTGAATGGATGAGTGTTTGATTTCCTTTTTCATTTCCTCTTCTGATTTCTTTAGTGTTTCTATTTCTTTTTGGAGCTTCTCGATCTCTTTTTGTAGCTCTTTTGTTTGCTGGTTGGTTTCTTTTTCTTTTTCAGCATGGGATCTTTTCAGTGTTTCTACTTCCTTCCGGAGCTTGTCATTCTCTCTCTCTCGGTCCTCATTCTCTTTTCTTAGTTCTTTAATTTGTTCTTTATGATCTTGTAGTTCTTTAAATATGTTCCCAATTGTATTTCTGATGTCTGTGTCCTGGGGCATCCCCAGAGGGATCCCACTGCATGAGTCTTCCATAGGGTTAGTAAAGCTTGGCATGGGATTATCCTGACCCTTTCCAGTATTGTCTCTTCTTCCGGATCCTGGCATATGGGCTTCTCCTTGCCTGTATTCCAATGTGAGTCCTAAATGCCTCTTCACTGTGTTGAAGCATTGCTTTGCTTGCCTCCTTTAGATGCCTCAGGAGATCTCAGATCTGTTTCCTGCTCTTCCTTCCTCTGGCCTCAGGAGATCTCAGATCCACCAATAATAATTTTTAAAGAAGTAAATTGCAAAATCTTTCTCACCCTTTCTCTGTTGATTTTGACTCAAAACTATCATGAGGCCAAAATGTTCCAATGAATACATACAGGTCAAATGCCCAAAACCAATGTTAAATAGCACTAGTCAATCTGATGGATATATTTAAATTAATTTGTGACATTGTGGTGGTTTGAATGAGAATGTCCCCCACAGGCTTCAAGTATTCAGACATTTTGTCCCCAGTTGGTGGCACTGTTTTGGGAGATCTTAGAAGGTGTGGCCATGCTGGAGGAAGCATATCCCTGGGGGCAGGCTCAGAGAGTTCAACAAGCCTTGCCAGTCTCCAGTTGCTCTCTTTCTCTTTCTCTCTCTCTCTCTCTCTCTCTCTCTCTCTCTCTCTCTCTCTCTCTCACCTTCCTGTGCTCACTGAAAGATGTGAACCTCAGCTATCTGCTCCAGCCCCTGCCACCATCCCTCCTGCCATGATGCCCTGGAACCATCAATCATAAGCTCAAATAAACTCTTCCTTTTATATAAGTTCCCGTGGTGATGGTAGTTCTATCGCAGCAACAGAAAAGTCACTAATACAGACAGAAAAGTCACTAATACAGACATCGGCATGTCCAAACCAGGTGATGAAACCCTGACACTGCCCACTGATTTTTCCACCACTCAGAGAAGCACCCCTCAAGGCCACATGAAACATACATGTGCTGTTTCTAAAGGACTCCCAAATAAGTTATATTAAAAGTAGTAATCAGTACAATAGAGAGATGCTCCGTGGTTAAGAGCACTGGCTGCTCTTGCAGGGGACATGGGTTCGATTCCTAGCACCCATATATTGACTAAAAACCATCAGTAACTCCAGTTCCAGGGGAATCCATCATTCTCTTCTGACCTCCTCAGGCATTGCATGACACAGGTACACTTATATACATGCAGGCAATACACTCATACACATAAAATTTAAAATAATAATAAGTAAAATATAAAAGTAGTCACCAAAGTATATTGTATGAAAATCACAAAAATTCAATTAAAAAAAATGTTAAGTGACAAGGAAGGGAGAACACAGTGGTTCACACCTTTAATCCCAGCACTTGAGAGCCAGGGGCAGGTGAATCTCTGAATGCAAGGCAAGCCTGGTCTATATAGTGAGTTCCGGGCCAGCTGGGACTAAGTAATGAGAGCCTATCTCAAACAAAAGCAAAAATGCAAAAATAAAAAGTGGTAAGAAAGTTGCTTCAGTCTAGACAAACCTGTAACTGCGACATGACCCGCACACCACAGCCTGGTTCGCCCAAGCTCTGCAAACAAAGTCTGTCTTTTTTAATCCTCTATAAAATAACCTGGCAAAAGGGGCTGGAGAGATGGCTCAGCAGTTAAGAGCACTGGATGCTCTTGCAGAGGACGCAGGTTCAGTTCCCAGCACCCACCTCACCGTTAATAACCATCCATAACTCCAATTCCAGGGTATCTGACTGACACCCCTTTCTGACACAGAGTTAGGTAATATGCCATTCACATAAAACAAGATAAATTAAATATTGTAGAAAAGTAAAATAAAATAATCTGGCAGAAATAGTCACCCTAGTGACAAAAGTAAAAAACATGCCCTGAAGAAACTATTTCACTCCACCCCCAGGGCATCATGCACTATATAGACTGCATATCTTTTTATATATTTTATTTTATTTTATTTTATTTTATTTTATTTTATTTTATTTTATTTTGTATGTGTATGGATGTACTGTGCACCCGTGTCGTGCGATGCTGCTGCAGAGGTCAGAAGAGGGCGTCGGATTCCCCTGGAACTGGAGTTAAAGACAGTTCTCAGCCACCATGTGGGTGCTGGGGATCAAACCCGGGGCCTCTGTAAGAGTAGTCGGTGCTCTTAACCGCTAGGCCATCTCTCCAGCCCCCCTAGACTGCATATCTTATCCCTGATCCTAAGTCATATGTTGAAAGCTACCCCAAATGCGGGGTGTTTGGAAATGGGGATTTTCAGAAGCAATGAGGTCATAAAAGTAGGACCTTTAGAGATGAAATTACTGGCTTTATAAAGGAGATCAAAGACTTTTCCTCACTCCTTCAGCCTTGTGGGAACATACTATCAGCCATCTATATAAGAAAGTAAGTCAGCCGTCACCAGAGGTTGACTTTACACCTTGACCCTGAGCTTTTCAGTCTCCAGAACTCTGAGAAATAAATTTCTGTTCTTTATAAGCCACGGGCCTCTGGTATTTTTGTGATAGCAACCCAAATGGATTCAGAACACACTACGTCTATCGTATTAAACATATTTAAAGAGAAATGGGGCACTGGGTTTTCCACTCACTTTACCAATCATTGCAAATCACCAGTCACCAGAAATAGCCATCCTGTATGGGAAAGGGTTATAGAACTCCGTCATCCGGCAGCAATCCCGCTGGCCCTGTGAGGCAATTAGCATGCCTAATTTCTGCCACACCAATTAACCTGAGCCAGCTTTTAAGCCAATCAACTAGAAAATGAGAAGCAGTTGGTGCCATAGAATCCCACAATCCTCTGCAAACATGAAATCTGGTATTTCCCCACATCAACGAAAGGCTGGTCCTAATGTCAACCACCTCTGCTTGCATCGTTTCCAACAACTCATGAGACGTTATCTGGGACCCCAGCTCCTTCAGGGGGACTGTATATGACCTAGATGACAAGAATGTGAGTCTTTTGGAACTGCTGCCCTGGGGGAAAGGGATATGACAGACGGCCGATCCTCAGTTGGTCCCTCAAGTTTCTGCGCTGTCACTCTGCAAAAGACTCAACAATGTTAACAAATACTAAGGCGGCAATGGTGTCTTAATTTGGTTTCTGTTGCTGTGTGTAAAGGCTCTGACCAAAATGACAGTGGAGAGGAAAGAGCTTGTTTGGCTCACAGGTCTCAGGCACAGTTCATCCTTGAGGAAAGCCAGGGCAGAGCACGAACTTGGAGGCAGGAACTGAAGCATAGACCATGGAGGAACATCGATTACTGGCTCACTCCCCTGACCCTATCTTCAGCCTGCCTTTTTTTTTGGAGACAGGGTTTCCCTATAGCCCCAGCTGGCCTGGAACTCACTCTGCAGACCAGGCTGGCCTTGAACTCACAGAGATCTGCCCATCTCTGCTAGGATTAAAGGCGTGCACTACCAGGCCTGGCTTAAAGACAGTTCTTAGCCACTGTGTGGGTGCTGGGAATCGAACCCGGGGCCTCTGCACGAGCAGTCAGCGCTCTTATCCCTGACCCGCTGAGCTATCTCTCCAGCCCCCTCAGCCTTCTTTCTTATACAACACAGGGTCACCTGCTCAGGGATGGGACAACCCCAGTGGGGTGGGCCCTTCCATATCACACAACAATCAAGAAAATGGTTCATAGATGTGGCCACAGGCCAATATAAAGAAACTTCCCCGGAGAGTAAAGCTGGAGAGATGGCCTAGCAGTTAAGAGTGCTGATTGCTCTTGAGAGGACCCGGGTTCCATTCCCAGCACCCACATGGCGGCTGAGAACCATCTTTAACTCCAGTTCCAGGGGAATCCGATGCCCTCTTCTGACCTCCGTGGCATTGCATGACACGGGTGCATAAACCTACATGCAGACAGTACATTCATACACATAAAAAATAAATAAAATTAAAAAAAGAAACTTCCCCATTTATTTGAAGTTCCCTCTCCCTAGGTGTGTCAATTTGACAACTGAAGCTAGCCACCACAAACTATAAGTTAGGTACAAGCCTGTCCCTCATGGAACTCCTAGCCTGAGGATGGAACCAAATAATTACAGCAGCAAGTACATGGTGCAGTTGGAACTCATAAGGAAGTGAAAATCTCTAGCTGAGGAGAGGGGAAAGAAAGCCTCACAGGGTAGAAAGTTCTAAACCAAGCTTCAAATTATTTAGGATCTTTTGATGCCTGCCCCTCCCAGGCCTTACACCAGTCACCTTCATAGTGGTCCAGCTGTCTCCAAGCTGCTACAGGGTCAGCAAGTGCCCAGTGCAGGAGGCTGGCAGGTGCTCACATCACTCCCATATGGGGTTAGGAGATTGTTTGCCATTGTTCTCAAAATGGCTAAAACACCAGAATGTGACTCAGATGACACCTTCAAGCTCAACTGCCCACATGGCCCTGCCAAAGGGCAGTAGAGATTCTCTCCATTAACTCTCACTTAACTATCTCACATCCACTGACTCTGTCCATTCCTTGTACTGACACAATCACGCTGCATTATGGGCAGAGTAGGCCGGTCCCTCCACCCTATGCTGTGATGCTCCCCGGGTGAGTTGGATTTTTTTTTTTTTAATTTATTTTTGTATGTGTATGAATGTACTGTCTGCATGCAGGTCTGTGCACCCGTGTCGTGCAATGCCGCGGAGGTCAGAAGAGGGTCTCGGATTCCCCTGGAACTGGAGTTCTCCTGGAATTGGAGTTACAGACGGTTCTTAGCCGCCATGTGGGTGCTGGGGATCGAACCCGGGTCCTCTGCAAGAGCGTCGGTGCTCTTAACCGCTAGGCTATCTCTCCAGCCCCGGTGAGTTGGATTTTACCAAAAGTCCCTTGGACTTGGTCCCAACCCAGCTGATGCCTTGTGGTCTGAGTGGGGACTGTTGTAGGTACAGAGATTCCCCCCACAGATGTCCACGGGCACATTGCCTTCAATGACAGCAGGCTTATTGCAAATGTGTTTAAGGTTAAGGTAAATGTGAGGACATTTCCCAACTGTAAGCAGTCAGGAAGAAAAGTGATGGGGAAACAGTCAAGGGCTCCTGACTTTGAAGGTGGAGAAAAGAGGCCATGAATGGAAGTCTCTCTCAAAGCTGGAAAGGGAAGAAAACAGCCTCCTCTAAATCCTCTAGAAAGGTGTCAGCCAGGCTGACACACTGATGTGAGCCCTGTAAGACCCAAGTCAGACTTCTGACCCAGTGACAGTACAGTGATAAATCTGTTAGGAGTCACTACATCTGTGATTCGTCATCTCAACAACACAACACTCAGGCAGCATGGAAAGCCACTCCCTCCCCCCAGGCACACACACCTTAGGCCTGCTGTGGGACGCAACGGCTTTCCATGGCTATGCAGAAAAGTCCACAAACGGGTGGGGTGGCCTTTCACACCACTCCAAGGAGGTGACACGGGTGTGAAGAATCCTCCATGCTCAGAACTTACCATGCATGGAGGTCCAGTCTGCAGAGTGAAAAGTCACCATCAAACCCGCATATGCTTACGTGCTTGTATATGTGCACATATGTATGAAGGTGCACATGCACACATGCATGTGGGGGCCGGAGGCCAACCTTGGATATCATTCGTCAGGAGCTGGCCACCTTGTTTTTTGAGACAGGGTCTCTCATTGGTCTGAGGCTTGCCAATTAGACTAGGCTAGCTGGCCTACGTCCCATTAACTTGTCTCTACCCCTTAACCCTAACATTACAGCCGTATACCACCTCTGGCTTTTCAGATGGGTGCTTGGGACTGAATTCATATTCTCATTGTTTTTAATATTTTTATTTTTATTTTATGTGAGTGCTGGAAACCGATCCCAGGTCTTCTTTGAGAGCAGCAAGTGCTCTTAACTGCTGACTCATTTCCCCAGCCCCCTATGTCCTCATTGTTAAGACAAGTGAGCCATTTCCACAGTCCTGCACACACTTCTCAGGCAGGGACCTACAGGGCTGAAGACACAATAACAAAGAATGCAAAGCTTAGAAATAAAAGTCATGCTTCACACTGTGGTGCTCACTGCCTATGATTGCACAAAGGGTCTGGGGGAGGGGTGTGAGACAATGAAAACCACTGGACCGGCTGGAGAGATGGCTCGGCGGTTAAGAGCACTGACTGTTTTTGCAGAGGACCTGAGTTCGATCCCCAGCACCCACATGGCGGCTAAGAACTGTCTTTAACTCCAGTTCCAGGGGAATCTGACGCCCTCTTCTGACCTCTGCGGCATTGCACAACACAGGTGCACCAACCTACATGCAGACAGTACATTCATACACATAAAAAAATAAAAAAATAAAAAAACTGGAAGCAAGCAGGATTGAGCTTACTTCTATCTTTGCATAAATCACTTAACTTTGTTGGTTAAAAGGAAATACATGGTCGTGCGTGGTGGTGCACACCTTTAATCCTGGCACTTGGGAAGCAGAGGCAGGTGGATCTTTGTGAGTTCAAGGCCAGCCTGGTCTACAGAGTGAGCTCTAGGCCAGTTGGGACTAAAGGGAGACTCTGTCTCAAAAAAGACAAAAATCCATATAACCGGTCCCAGAGTTGTGAAGATTACCCACAATGCATGCTGATCTCCAGGCCCGGAGGAGATCAGGGTGGGTGCTGCCACTGCCACAGCTAACCAAGGTCACAGGTGTGCAGCGTCTCGTCGCCCAGCCTCTAGCTGCATCAAGCCGGTCTAGAGATCTAACACCTGCCACACTCAAGGTTTCCGTTCCGCCCTCCCACAGCGTTTCCTTTAATCTTGGGAACATCCTGAGGGGCAGGCAGTCAGCTTGACTGTTTTGTATTAGTAGAAAGGCAGCCATGAAGAAAACAGGATCTGAGGGCTCTGTCTCTCCACCTGATGGTTAGTGACCCTGTCTTGGTTCCCAAGTGACAGCTGGTTGTGCTGGTTCAGCTGCTTAGTGGGGGGATCTGAGGCCCAGCTGCTTCGTTCCCCAGCCTTCACAGCTTCCCATGCCTTCACTGCTTGATCCTACTGCCTGGGCGGTGCTTGCGCCAAGAGCCTGTGTGGAGCTGGGGGAGGAGCCAGGTGGAAGGTTGAGCTCTCAAGCTTGGTGAAAGGAGGGAGACTGCATGGTGGGTGCAAGGTCAGCCCCTTAAAGAAGTGTGACTGTCATCTGGTCACTATATAAACCCTTAGGATAGGATGACTACAGATATGTCCATTTCTGCTGCAGTTACCCCAAAGCAGATCACCTTACAAGAGACATGGGCCAAAGGCCCAGTCTCTGCCTCTCTGAAGGTACTCCATGTAACAATGACCCCAGCTCAGTGGCTAAATTTATGGAAATATACTTACTCTTGAGGTCACCAGCAGCAAAGCTCACTTTTCTGTACTGTTACTAAACCTGAAAAGCTCCTTTCCCAAGGTTTATGGGCCCACAGAACTCTCTGTCAAATAAGGAGTAAGAAGTAGATGGTACATGCTCATAATCCTAGCCAGGAAGGCCAAGGCAGGAGAACTATCATGAGTTTAAGGCTATCCTGGATGACATAGTGAGACCCCGTTTTAAATTTTTTTTTAATTTTATTTATTTTTGTATGTGTATGAGTGTACTGTCTGCATGTAGGTCTGTGCACCCGTGTCCTGAAATGCCTCAGAGGTCAGAAGAAGGTGTCGGATTCCCCTGGAACTGGAGTTCTCCTGGAATTGGAGTTACAGACGGTTGGTTCTTAGCCGCCATGTGGGTGCTGGGGATCAAACCCAGGTCCTCTGCAAGAGCAGTTGGTGCTCTTAACTGCTAGGCTATCTCTCCAGCCCCAAGAGACACTGTTTTAAAAAAGAAGAGGGGGGCTGGAGAGTTGGCTCAGCAGTTAACTGGCCTTCTTGAAGAAGACCTGGGTTCTAATCCCAGAACCCACACAGCAGATAACAACTATCTATAACTCCAGTTTCAGGGGATACAACACCCTCTTCTGTTCTCCTCAGGGAATTCACAACATGGGTACACTTATACACATGCAAGCATAATGCTCATACACATAAAACAAAAATAAATAAGTCAAAAAAATTCTAACAAAAAAAGGAAGGTGGACTGGGCAGGATGGACCATCAGGTAGAGATACTTGCTACCCAAACCTGATGAATAACCTGAGCACAATCCCCAGATATTTTTTTAATGTTTTTCTTTTTTCTTTTATTTATTTATTTATTTATTTATTTATTTATTTATTTTTTTTTTTTTTGGTGTTTTTGAGACAGGGTCTCCCTTTAGTCTCAGCTGGCCTGGAACTCACTTATTAGACCAGGCTGGGCTTGAACTCACAGAAATATGCCTGCCTCTGCCTCCTAAGTGCTAGGATTAAGTGTGTGCCAGCACACCCGGCTTAGTGCTTTGCCTAGTCAGTCATAGGACCACCCCCAGCAAGTCTCAAAAAGACAAAAAAGAAAGAATAACTAGTGCATTGATGAGAAGGTGAACTTCTGCTCAGAATTGCACCCCCTATGCAGTAGCTCACAGGGCTGGCTGCACAGAGTCTACTGGCTTCTCTGAATTTTCAGAAAACTATAACCTCTCTTTTTTCTATCTCTTTCGAAGTACGCTTTCCCTAACACTCTGAGCTTCCCCAAGATTTGGGGTTCCTTTATTCTTTCTTTAAAGATTCCCTCCCAGTGACATGGGTTTCTCTTTCTCCCCTCGTGCCTCCTCTGGGCTAAGATTTTTTAGCATGCCAGCCCTGGAGGTCTTTCTTTAAACTCTAATAAAATTGTCCTAAAGCTTCCATTTGACTCCATTCTTAAATTCTTTTATTAGTGAAACTAAGAACGGTAGAAGGGAACACCATTTTCTCCTGTATCGTAAGCTCCTAGCAGCCCCTTTCCCCGGGTCTCCATCATGCCAAAATATGACTAAATCATTGAGTGTGAGGATCAGGTAAAGACATGGGATGTCCCAGATGTAGTGATGCACACCTTTAATCCCAGCACTAGGGTGACAGAGGCAAGCAGATCTCTGTGAGTCCAAGGCCAGCCTGGTTCTACAAAGTGAGTTCAGGACAGCTGGGACTTCAGGGAGACCTTGTCTCAAAAAGACAAAAACTAAATAAAAATAAATAAATAAATAAATCTTAAAATGTATCTTTATGGTAAGTTCCTTGCTTCCCCAGGACTCCATTGTGATGTAATAAGGTCAGTACATCAGGTCCCAAGGGCACCTCCATGATCTGCCACTGGGAATAAATGATGATTTCCAGTGTCCCTTCCAATTCTAATTTTCTGCGATGAGTTACTTACATAAATATTCAAAGTCAGGGAGTGGAGAGGTGATGACTCCAGGGTAAAGTGCACTCGCTGCTCTTCCAGGAGCCTCAGGTTCTGTTCCCAGCTCCCACGTGGCAGTTAACAAGTGCCTATAACTCCAGCTCAAGAGGATTTCATGACCTCTTCTGGCCTCTGCAGACACCTGCACTCATGTGGCATTCACTGACACGGACACACACATATACATAAATAAGAATGATTTTTCGATGCTTCCTGTATGTGCTTGGAGATGTGATCTGCTCTGGGTACCTCCTGCCAAGCCTCCTCCACCAGGATGGACTCAGTTTTTTTACTTCTTTTTTTACTTTTTTTTTTTTGGTCTTTTTGAGACAGGGTCTCCCTGTAGCCCCAGTTGGCCTGGAACTCGCTCTGTAGACCAGGCTGGCCTTGAACTCACAAAGATCTGCCTGCCTCTGCCTCCTGAGTGCTAGAATTAAAGGCATGCGCCACCACGCCTGGCCCTTTTTACTTTTTATGTGTATGAGTGTACTGTCTACATGCAGGTTAGTGCACCTATGTCATGCAATGCTGTGGAGGTCAGAAGAGGGCATTGGATTCCCCTGGAACTGGAGTTAAAGACATTTCTTAGCCGCCATGTGGGTGCTGGGAATCAAACCCAGGTCCTCTGCAAGAGCAGTCGGCGCTCAGCAGTCTTAACCGCTGAGCCATCTCTCCAGCCCATGATAGACTCTTTTTAAATTTTATTTATTTATTTAGTTTCATTTCATTTATCTTATTCCTAATTTATTTTACTTCTACTTCTTTTATTTATTTATTTATGTGTATGAGTGTACTTGTCTGCATGCAGGTTGTGCACCCGTGTCGTGCAATTGCTGCGGAGGTCAGAAGAGGTCTGCGGATTCCCTGGAACTGGAAGTTCTCCTGGAATTGGAGTTATAAGACTTTTCTTAGCCGCCATGTGGGTGCTGGGGATCGAACCCGGTCCTCTGAAGAGCAGTTCCCACATGGCGGCCAAAAACCGTCTGAAACTCCAATTCCAGGAGAACTCCAGTTCCAGGGGAATCTGAGACCCTCTTCTGACCTCCGCGGCATTGCACGACACGGGTGCACAGACCTGCATGCAGACAGTACATTCATACACATACAGAAATAAATAAAATTAAATAAAAAAATAAAAATAAAAAAAAAAAAGAGCAGTTGGTGCTCTTAACCGCTAGGCCATCTCTCCAGCCCCCCATGATAGACTCTTATCCCTCTGCAAGTGTTGCCTGAGGAAAGACACCTTCAGTAACATGAGGATTGCCTTCCAACCTGTACTGGAGAAAACTGATCAAAACGAGGGCTCAGGATTGTTGCTGGGGTTCATCGTGAGGAGGGTTCCCGTGGTGCAACTTGCGGATGGCGGAACAGTGCCGTGCAATAATACCTGGCTGCCTGATGTACGAAGGCCTCACGCCAGGACAAAATAAAATGAGCCAAGCAGAAAATAATAATAATAATAATAATAATAATAATAATAATAGTTTTTCAACCAACTCTGACCTTTAGGAAGGAGCCAGCATCAGAGTCACATAATGTTTTATCCTAAACAACTCCCCAAGGCCCACAACAGTGGTCACTCCAAACAAATATTCCTTCCAGGTGAATGGCCTGAAATCCTGGTTTACCCAATGACAAAGGCATGCCACTGGCTAAGAAAGAAATCCACAATTCTATTATAAATGGAGAACAAACAAGACCTCTTCAAAAAATGAGAATACTCATTTATTCGTGGGGCAAATTCACTGATATATGACTACCTTTTTAATATTTTATTTATTATTTTTATTTTATGTATACAAGTATATTGCCTACATGTATGTAAGTGTGCTTGTGTGTGCACAAATGCCCACAGAGGTCAGAAGTCAGAAGAAAACATCGGAACTGGAGTTACAGATAGTTGTTAGCTGTCATGTAGGTATGGGAACTGAACCCAGGTCCTCTGCAAGAGCAGCCAGTGCTCTTAACCACTGAGTCATCCATCTCTCTAGCCATTCTGGGTAAATGTATTGTTATGTGACAAACAAACAAAAAAAATGGTCAGCATATTAGAACCCTGAAATTAGATGGGATTTGATTTGTTCATTTTCTACTTCCTATTGATTTGAGAAACTTTGGTTATTTAAAACTCTCCAAAGCCAGGCGTGGTGGCGCACGCCTTTAATCTTAGCACTTGGGAGGCAGAGGCAGGCAGATCTTTGTGAGTTCAAGGCCAGCCTGCTCTACAGAGTGAGTTCCAGGACAGCTGGGACTACAGAGAGACCCTGTCTCGAAAAGACAAAAAAAAAAAAAGACCTCTCCAAGCTTAATTTTGGAGAACTTAAACTCCCCGCAGGGAGCTCAGTTGATTCAAGCCATCTTTTTTTTTTTTTTTTTTTTTTTTTTTGTCTTCCCCAGAGGCAGCACTAGTCCCTCTCCCTTGCAAGTTTGAGTTATTTGTAAAGTAGCCCAGGGGATTTCATATGCTGGTCACACACAGCAGAGGGGAGCTGGTTTGAGCCAGGACATGCAGCCTCAAGAAAGCATACTGGGCATTTGTGAGTCTCTGTTTCACCACCTACCACAGAGGAATAAATACACAGGCTACAAATCCCAGAGGGTTCTTTCAAACCTACAGTGAAAGCAGCATTATCGATGCATACCTGCTTTCTGTTAATAGAGCTCTAAGTAGAGAAGGGCCAGAGCAAGCAGGGGGCAAGCCAGTCATTTCAAGTTCTCACTAGAGAACTTGTCTGCCTTGTTTTATTGGAGAAACTATTTCCAGATCTACCCATGGTCAGTGCCTGGCACGCCACTGGCTGGCAACCTCTCACATTGTTATTCTGGGTGGCCTCATCTACCTCCTTACATTGTCTCACATCCAAATTACCATGACAAGGTCAGACATGTGGGCTCTCTAATGCACACTCAGCGGGGGTCTTCTTCACATCCCACCTTTTCTCAGCCTGGGTTGAGAGCCACTCGCCCTTCCTTTCTGCCCAGTACACACAAGCCCTGCTATGTATTTTTCTCTTCTCCAATGGGTAAACCTTTCTCCAAAGGTTAGTTCTTAATGCAAACACAATTCATTTCCTGCAGTTCAGATCTGAGCAATGCCTCATCATCCCCACAGACTTTGTGACCTTTAAAGGAAAACTCCAAAGTCACTTAGGTTATAGTCAGTAATTAGCCCTGAAGTCACTCGCTTCATTTGTCTTTTTTACTCTCAAAATCAAGATGACAGCAATAGGCTGGACTTCTCCGTCTCAGTGTTCTCTCCAAAGTAAGCATGCAGATTGGGGGTTTGAGACTCACGGGTCAAAAAACAAAAACCTAAAATAAAAAAGGGGGATACGGATAGATATGAAACCTTTTTGTCAAAAACCTTGCAATTCAGATCTTAAAACGAACTATGGAAAAAGATTTGTATGTTCCAACAGGTCAAATTGTCACCAACTTAATGGCTGAGAAAGAAAAGATACAGCTTTGCACTGAGTAGGATGTACCAGGAAGTGCCAGCCAAAAGGTTGGCCCGTCTGAACATTGAAAGGAAGAAAAGCCTCAGATTGCTACAAACATCAAACCCCTCTTTGGATCCTACTTGTAACAACTATTTATAATGAGTCCTAATGAAACTTACCTTCTAGGTGCCACAAAGGTTTTAATACAAGAGACTTTCTTACCTCCCCCCCAAAACAAGGAGAAATATGATGATGATGTCATTCTCTAACTGTCTGTTATAGAGGTAATCTCCTATAAAACCAGTAAAACTGCCTTCTTGAATTGACTAATAGACATAGGAACTGTGAAAAGGATTATTCTCTATTCAGAACCAAATATAATACTAAAGTCTCCTTAAGCTATGCACTTAAGCAAAATATAATACAGGAGCTCTGACATCAGCAATGGATTATTCTACCAAGGAGATGTTGGCCAGGGGATCCAAGCCCCCACAAAAGGTAAAGGCTCCTTGCCTCTAAACTGGGATACCTGCAAGAAGAGAGGTGATAAAGCCCTGCTGTCGAAGACCTAATGTAAACATGGGAAAGATGTATTGAGACCACACTTGCAAGTATACAGATGGTCTCTGGAATACCAGAGAGTGTTACCAAAGGCCACTAAACCAATAAAGCAAATATGGGTCTCCTTGAGTCAAGCAAGACTCCTCCGTCACCACCAGCTACACCTCACCTGCCTGGAAATACTGTGCAGCAGTGGCAGCCATATGCCTGTATATCCCAAATCTAATTGGCTATTAGCTCTCTCCTTGGAGGAATAACCCATGGCTGATGCCACAAGCTTACATCCTCTAATGGTTAGGAGATGTTATAAGCCACAGTAAGACCCTGTCATATTTAATAGAAAAAAATGTAATTTGTGGATTAACATACCATCCAAACATCTGTGTCTATACCAAAGTAACCAACCATAACTATTAGTACTGTTTAAATACCTATATATCTAATTGCTTGTGCTTCATTAGTAGGATCGAAAGGTTATTCCTGGACAAACTGTCAGCCCATTAAAGGAAACATCCAGAATTGACCAGAGTCCAAGACAACAGCTCCAGAGAAAGTAGACTGTTTTGCTTCTCATCCACCTGTGCCCCTTTTCTAAGCCTAGGGAACAATCTGCAGAAGAGGGGGCGTGGTAGAATGTAAGGGCTGCGATTGGGGTGAAAGGTGAAACTACAGCAATATAGCCTGGACACTCATTTGATCAACTTGATTGAATATACAAGCCCCCCCTGCTGTATGGTGGGACCAAGGGGCTGTGTGGGATTGGGCACAACTGCTTGCAAATTGGTTTTACATGAAGGATGCTTGTACTCATAAATTATCACTTATTGCTAAAAAATGAAAAAGAAACTGAGAGAAAGATACAGGACAGTTATGGCAGGATGCATGATCTGGGATGGGGTGGGGTGGGGTGGGGGGAAGGGAAAGGGAAATATGCCTGAACTGATTTGGAAAATGACGTATGAAATACACAAAGCATCAATAAAAAGTGAAGAAAAAAAAAAAGAGTCTTGGTGATCCCAGAACACCTTCCCAGGGCCAGGAGACCTAGCAGCACTTGGGGGAAGATTACCATATCGTTTCCTTATGAGTAAAAATGCCATCAAGGCAGATCCTTGGCAAAATTTTGATTATCAAAAACAAGTCCGTCATACCATGTAAAGAAGCGTATCCACTTTACTCGAGGTTACTGTTTCCCAAGAGAACAGCCTGTCTCCCTGTCTCCTTAAGTAATTGTTTCCATGGCAGCTTCCATCACACAAGCATCTCAGGAGTCCACAGTCAGCCAGGGAAAATCCATAGCATTTATCACCGAGCCGCTCTTCCATGCAGTGCGGACAAACCCAGACCAGGTCACCTAGCCCTACGCTTCTGTCCTGGGGATGGGTGGTCAGAGGCCAGTGAGAAGACCTCCCTCCAGTCTTCACAGCCAGTTGGAGGAAACAGGTCAAAATATTTTACAAGATAGCAAAACTCCCAGACTCCAGCACAAAGCCAGTGTGAAAACCTCATGCTTTTCAAGCCTCCCTGCAGTAAGGACAGTCCACAGCTCAGAAGGCCAGAGGGAAAACACTGAGAAATAATTTTCTTATTCAAAGAATAATTTGTTCCTTCCTCAGAGCTGTAAATTTCAGAGGCATTTCATCGCAGAGCCTTTTGGGAATGCTTTGAAACAAAATAAGCCATGCCCATCCTTTCACTCATCAGCCAACCATTATTTTTTTTTAAGACTTATTTTTATTCGTGTGTATATCCATGCATGTGTGCACATTTGCAGATGCTCACAGAGGCCAGAAGAGGGTGTCGGATAGGGGTAGAGCTTGAGTTACAGATGTCTGCAAGCCACCCAACATGGGGGCTGGGAACCAAATTCTCCTCTGGAAGAGTGGCAAGCACAGTTAACCACTGAGCCATCTCTCCAGCCCTAGTCAACAGTTCTTTTCTTTTTTTAAGATTTTATTTTTGTTTGTTTGTTTGGTCAGCTGTCCTAGAACTCACTATGTAAACCAGGCTGGCCTCGAATTCAGAAACACAGAGATCTGCCTGCCTCTGCCTCCCAAGTGCTAGATTAAAAGCACATCCAGTTCAATTTTATCTATTTTTATTTTATGTATATGAATATTTTGCCTGCATGTATGTATATGCAGCACATATGTGCCTGGTGCCTGCAGAGGCCAGAGAGAGAGTCAGATCCCCTGGAGGTGGAGTTAAGGAGAGGTGTTAGCTGCCACGTGGGTGGTGGGAACCGAACCCACATCCTGCAGAGGAGTGGCCAGTGCTCTTAACAACTAGGCCACCTCAACTAAGCCCCTAGTGAACAGTTCTTATCGGACAACTACAGTGTGCCTGGCTCTTGGAAGACTCTGTGGGGTTCCAAAGATGAATCATTGTTCTTCCCCACAATCTTATCCAAAGTCATGCAGGAAGCAAATTAGATACTAGCTTTGGTGGCTTATACATAGCTACAGTGTGGCTAAGGGTTACACAAGCACAGGCCACTTTAACCCACAGCCTGGAACTCGATAAAACCATAAGATCCACTCAGAGAAAGTGGCCAGGTCTCCAGAGGGAGGCATTATACCTCAGCCTTTCTGGAACTTGGGACATTAAAGGATTCGTCCCTGGACACAATGGTATCCACTTAGCATGCATTTAATACAGAACTTCCCCCCAAGAAGGGGTGAGCCTGGAAGCTGACTTCAGTTTCTCAGGCCCACTCAGAGCTTTAATAAACAATTGTCAGATTAAATCTTCAGTCAGGACACTTGGTCCTGGTGTCTTCCACGGCAACATGTCTCTACTCGTTCGTTTGTCCACTTTGCTCTTTTCCTGGAAGAAATTTTCCCCATGTAGTTCCCAGAGGTCTAAAAATTGATTTGTATTTGTGTGTGTCTGTGTGTGTCTGTGTGTGTCTGTGTGAATGTGTGTGTGCTGTGTGCTTGTAGCACCCTTGGTGGCCAGAAGAGGGTGTCAGACGCCATGGAGCTGCAGTTACAGGCAGTTGTGAGCAGCCCAATGTGGGTGCTGGGAAAGCAGCAAGTGTTCCTAAGCCTTGTGGTGGTTTGAATGAATGTCGCCGTAGGCTCCAAGTATTTGAACACTTTATCCCCAGTTGGCACTGTTTGTGGAGATTTAGAAGGTGTGGCCTTGCTGAAGGAAGCACAGCACTGAGGGTGGGCTTTGACAGTTCACAGTCTGGTCCTACATCTAGTTTTCCCTCTCTACTTCCTGCACCTGCTTAAAGATATGAGCACTCAGCTTTCTGCTCCAGCTGCCTTCCACCATGCCTTCCTGCCGTGATGAACCCTCATCCCCCTAGAACCATAAGTCCAATAAACTCTTCTTTGCTGACAGATGGAATGAACGCACCTGACAGGATCGCTGACCAGACTCCACACCTGCCCTTTGCAGTTTACAGGCAGGAAGTGTCTTCTTCCTAAATGTTCGGTAAGGTGGGTTTCTATCACTAGAAATCAAAATAATTCTGGCTAATGCATTCAAATTTCTTTGACTGTATATACCCCATCACTAAAAGTATTGTTTTTTTCTCACCCAGTTGTATTGTTGCATTAACATATTACATAGTTTTAAAGTAGACACTGAAGTACATATACACATACATATATATATTATAAAACAATGATTGCTGGGCGTGGTGGTGCATGCCTTTAATCCTAGCACTTGGGAGGCAGAGGCAGGCAGATCTTTGTGAGTTCAAGGCCAGCCTGGTTTACAGAGTGAGTTCCAGGACAGCTGGGGCTACAGGGAGACCCTGTCTAGAAAAAAAAAAATGATTAAAAATTGTAATTCATGGATTAACATATCCAAACATGTGTCTATGCTAAAGTAACCTACCATAACTATTAGTGCTGCTTAAATACCTATATATCTAATTGCTTGTTCTTCATTAGTAGGATCGAAAGGTTATTCCTGGACAAACTGTCAGCCCATGAAAGGAAACAGCCAGAATTGACCAGAGTCCAAGTCAACAGCTCCAGAGAGAGTGGACTGTTTTACCTCTCATCCACCTGTGCCCCTTTTCTAAGCCTAGGGAACAACCTGCGGAAGAGGGGGCATGGTAGAATGTAAGGGCTGCGATTGGGGTGAATGGTGAAACTACAGCAATGTAGTCTGGACACTCATTTGATCAACTTGATTGAACAAACAACCTGTCACCCCCCACTGGATGGTGGGGCTGTAGGTGTTTGGGCACAACAGCCTGCAGATAGGTTTTACATGAAGGATGCTTGTACTCATGGATTATCACTTATAGCTAAAAATGAAAAAAAAAACTGAGAGAAAGATGCAGGACAGTTATGGCAGAATGCATGATCTGGGGTGGGGGGGGGAGGGAAAGGGAAATAAGCCTGAACGGAATTGGAAAAAATGTATGAAATGCACAAAGCATCAATAAAAACTAATTAAAAAAAAAAAGTAAAATATAAATAAACAAATAAATAAATAACAAAAAGTAAAATAAAATAATGAAAAATAAACCAGGTGTGGTGGAGCACATCTTTAATCCCAGCACTCAGGAGGCAGAGGCAGATGGATCTCTGTGAATTCAGGGCCAGCCTGGTCTACATAGCAAGTTCCAGGACATCTGGGGCAACAGGGACACCCCCCCCATCTCAAAAATACTGAAAAGAGACAGAGATAAGGAGAAATTCTATCATCCCTCATTTACAGGCATGACGACGAAGACTTACTTCTCCCATACTGACAAGAGTCAAACCCCACCTTGTGTACTTCAAAGCTAAGTTGGGACTTTGACTTACTAAGTACCCCTCTCTCTGTCCAGCCTTGGCTCCAGGCCTTCCTGACCAGAGAGCAGGATCTAACACATCAGCCCTTGCCGACTGCACCTCCCCCCAGCACCTTTGCTGACTTGCAACCTGAGGGGCCTCTCAGCTCAGCAGGAACCCCCTTCAGGATTCCCACAGAATCCATCTTCTGGCACTCATAAGAACAGACCTCAACCTCACATCCTGCACCAAAACTACACCTAAGAGCCCCTGTACGACATTTTTGGTGGGAAGGGGAGTCTTTTTGAGACAGGGTCTCCTTGTAGCCCCACCTGGCCTGGTATCATTATGTAGACCAGACTGGCCTCAGTCACAAAGATCTGCCTACCTTTGCTTCTGTGGGATCAAAGGTGTGTGCCACCATCCCCAGCCCAGGATTTTTTTTTTTGAGACAGGGTCTCCCTTTTGGCCCAGCTGGCCTGGAGCTTGCTCTGTAGACCAGGCTGGCCTTGAACTCACAGAGATCTGCCTGCCTTTGCCTCCTAAGTGCCGGGATTAAATGTGTGTGCCACCACACTCAGCACTAAAGATGGTTCTTATCCAAGTGACATGTGGGTGCTGGGAATCGAACCAGGGTCCTCTGCAAGAGCAGTCAGTGCTCTTAACTGCTGAGCCATCTCTCCAGCCCCTTATTTTATTTTTTAATTATGTGTCTATGTATGGGTCTGTGCACGTGAGCTTAGTGCCCATGGAAGCCAGAGAGGGTGTCAGATCCCCAACACCAGAGGAGCTGGAGCAGTTGTGAGCAGCCAGACACGGGTGCTAGAGCCTGAACCTGATTCCTCTGCAAGGGCAGCAAGTTGCTTTTGTTGTTGTTGTTGGTTAATGTATATGACTGTTTTGCCTGCATGTATCTATGTGCACCTGTGTCATGCAATGCCTTCAGAGGCCAGAAGAAAGTGTCAAATCCCCTGGAACTAGAGTTATGTAGCAACTGAGGTATCATGTGTGTGCAGCCTTCCATGAGGTGTTCTTCCTCACTAGACCAGGGCTCATAGAACCTGGGTCTAAGCCCTGGTAGAGAGGGGGAGGGGGATTGGAAGCAAGCCTGATGGAACGGGAGGGAGGGGGAGAGAGAGAGAATAAAGAAGAGATGACTCAAAGATGAGACTAGGAGCAATTCCACAAGGGAAATAACTCTGTTTATTGCTGTAATCCAGGGGGGTTTTATACAGGACCTTGTGGGGGTTAGGAATACAGGATTGGGGGTTGGGACATGCAGGATTTCACACCATATACACCAGGTCACTACAGGGATGCGACAATGCTTTGCCCAAAGCATCAAAGACAATGGGCGCCAGGCAGGTTTTCACAGGCAAGCAGAAGATCAGCAGGAGTCTAGGCTGGAGGTTGCTTGCTGACTCCCTAAGTGTTTCTGCCAAATGGAATCCCTACAGAGTTAAGGATGGTTGTTAGCTACCATGTGAGTGCTGGGAACCAAACACAGGTCCTCTGCAAGAGCAACCAGTGCTCTTAACCTCTGAGCCATCTCTCCAGCCCCTACTGAGTTCTTCTTGTAATAAGGAAGCATGGGCTTTATATTCAGGATATTTTTTTTTTTTTTGTCTTCTTGAGACAGGGTCTCCCTTTAGACCCAGTTGGCCTGGAGCTCACTTTGTAGACCAGGCTGGCCTTGAACTCACAGAGATACACCTGCCTCTGCCTCCTAAGTGTTAGGATTAAAGGCGTGCACCACCACGCCCAGCCAGGATGTCTTAAGTTCAAATTCCAGATGAATGACTGATAAAAGAATTATAATAATTATAATAGTGAAGAATTAAGCGCTTGCTCCTATATTTTTCTCAGTAGAACAATGGGTGTCAACTGTGAAATACTCCCAGGATGGAATATTACCCATCACCTAAATTAACCAATTATGTCCTCATACATGTAGCACATACATATGTCAACAATGTTTAGTGCAAAGATGTATGGGATATGATAGAATACTTGAGTACAATCCACATCCTCGAAATCTAAATACACTGGTGGGCGAGATGGCTCTGCAGGCAAAACTCATTATACAAATGTAATGACCTGAGTTTGATCCCTGTATCACCAAGGTGAAAGGAGAGAACCCCCAAAAGGTGTCCTGTGACTTCCATGTGTTCAGTATGGCGCATACATGACCATTACCACACACACAGTAATAATAAATAAAAAGTTCTTAAGTTTAAATATGTGTAAAATACTATCTTGCTGTGGATATCCACTAATGAGGTGATGTTATAAACAGGAAGAATAAACACATACCTCGAGCACAGTTCTCTGAGGATAAAGAGAGGGGGACATTGCAATGATATTCACCAAAGCCATTTATTAAAAGGGAGTTGGGGGGGGCTGGAGAGATAGCCTAGCGGTTAAGAGCACCGACGCTCTTGCAGAGGACCCGGGTTCGATCCCCAGCACCCACATGGTGGCTAAGAACCGTCTGTAACTCCAATTCCAGGAGAACTCCAGTTCCAGGGGAATCCGAGACCCTCTTCTGACCTCCACAGCATTGCACAACACGGGTGCACAGACCTGCATGCAGACAGTACATTCATACACATACAAAAATAAATAAAAAATTAAAAAAAAAAAGGAAGTAGAGGGGGAAGAAATTGTAAGATCAAAACTGAGGCAGGTAACAAATACACAGCGAGCAGCCCTCTGCCTGAAAAATACTGTTAGCCTTACTCTTAGTTTTGAAGGAGCAGAAAGAGCTGGCTTCATTCTTTATTACAGTGTTTCTAGACAAATCCCACTCTGACAATCTGTATTCCAAGGCAGCTAATCTATCCCAGGAGGCAAGCCCACACTGCAACAGCACCAGCTCAGGGAGTTAGAGAGGCGCGGAGAGACAGGCACTAAATATTGAACTTAGCACCTAGACAAGCCTGGGGAGAAGTGATTTTCTAAGCAATCCAATGATTTAAGCTAAATAGAGCATGACAAGGGCCGCCTGCTGTTTGCTCAGTCTGTAGGATTTCTACTCAGAGACAGACAGGAAATAAGAATGTTTAAGTGATTAATGCAATTACTCATCCTTCAGACATGTGAAATTGCATGCTTACAGAGGATTTATACCCAGATGTGTCCTAACCACACCTCCTGACCACACCATGTTGCTCCATCAAGAGTTCCAGGCTGCGGTCTTACAGTCTCTTCCACTTGCTCCATTATGATTATGCAAAACTGTGCTTTGTTCTGCCCGATCCCAGTTCAATTTAAACTCTGATTAATTGGGTACAATTGTAGACGGTATTATAAATCAGCACATACCCCTGGAAACAAACTATCCACTAATGAATTAATTGTTCTTTTTATTTGGGTAGAACATTAGATGTAATCAAACAGAAAACAAGCATCTGTGGGTGACCCAAATAAATGTTTGTTACAAGAATGACTGTGAGGACTCAAGATGTTGAGAGGGAGCTGGTGATCCCAGCACTTAAGATGATGAGATAGAGCAGGTTATCCCAGGACTCAAGACGCTGAGATGGAGCCCGGGATCCTAGGACTCAAGATGCTGAGATGGAGCTGGTGATCCCAGCACTCAAGATGCTGAGATGGACCTGGTGATCCCAGCACTTTTCGGAGGAAAAAAAATTAAAGGAAACAACAACAAAAAGACTTGTTCAAAGAACTCACCCAAACAGTAAACTTCTGCATCAAAAAAAGTTAAAAAAAAAAAAAAGAGACTTGAGAAAAAGATACAAGACAGGACTTAACATGAAAAGCAGAATTGCATGAGTAGGGGGTAGGGCATGGATGGGGGGAGGGCATAAACTTAATTAAGAAATATTGTATGAAATGCACAAAAGCTCAATAAGAAATTAAGGGGAAAAAAAAGAATGACAGTGAATGAAGTTAATCTGAAAGAAGCTGTAATATAGGGCATGCAGACCTATGCTATAGAAAAATACCCAGTCCAGTAAAGAGAAATCGCATGGGCTCCTGCCCTGCCTGCTGACCCTGCCAAGGAAAAGCAAATGGAAGGCCTGGTTCCCTGAAAGGCAGGCACACATTCACGGTCCTGGAAACCCTCAGAGGTCACCAAAGTTGCTGCAGAGACCACATTCTTCCACAAATCAACATGATGCTGCTGTCCTTGGTGCCCCGCAGGACCTGCTGAAGGCAGGTAGGTTTCAGGTTTCCAGGATGGGCTTAGAAAGAGGAAGTAGCCGAAATTAAAGCCAGTGCCGGGCTAGCTCTGTTGATAAAGCACTTGCCCCGCAAGTACAGGACCTAAATTTGATCCTCAGAACCCACATAGAAGACTGGGCCTGTAAATCTCAGTGCTGATGAAGGAAACATGAGTGGACCCCTGAGGCTCACTGGGCAGCCCCCCCTCCACCCACCCACAACCACCCTACACCCATGGCTTTTCTCAATAGGAGCCTGTATAAGATCTGTCAGGACAGAGTTCTAAGCAACAAAGGCATCAGCTGTGTACCCAGCCTGAGTTTGAGGAACCTGTGCTCACAAACGCTTCTCTGGCTCCTTCAGACTAGATCCTCTGAACTTCTAGGAGCTACTCGAAGCAGACAAGGCACCGGGCATGGTGGTACACACCGTTGATCTCAGCACTCCAGAGACAGAGGCCCCCTGCCTCTATGACAGGGATCTCTGTGAGTTCAAGGTCAGCCTGGTCTACATAGCAAGTTCCAGGCCAGCTGGGACTACAGGGAGACCCGGTCTCAAAACAAACAAACAAACATAAAACCAGAGGTGGCTTTCTTAGATGTGCATGGCTGGTAAATAAGCAACTGTTAGAGAGTGGACCAAGACCAGGCACAGCTAGAGTTCAGTACACATAGACACACTGGAGATCCAGGCAATCAGCTGTGTGCACTCAAGGAGAAATGGAGGTAAAGAAAAAAAAAAAAAATGCCCGTCTTTTCAGAAGGAAATTCCTAGCTGAGTTAAAGCTTCTTTGTTTAAAACAAAATATTATGGGACTAGAGAGATGGCTCAGTGGTTAAGGGCACTGGTTGCTCTTGCAGAGGAGCCAGGTTCAATTCCCAACATAGTGGACTCACTGTACTCCAGTTCCAGGGGATCCGATGCCCTCTTCTGGCCTCTATGGGTATTGCATGTGGTGCACTTGCATCCATTCAGGCAAAACACTCATACATAAGAAAACAAAATTTGGGAGCTGGAGAGATGGCTCAGTGGTTAAGAGTGCTGACTGCTCTTGCAGAGGACCTGGGTTTGATTCCCAGCACCCACATGGCGGCTAAGAACCTTCTTTAACTCCAGTCCTAGGGGAATCGGACACCCTCTTCTGACTTCTGCAGCATTGCATGACACGGGTGCACCAACCTACATGCAGACAGTACACTCATACATATCAAAAATAATAATAATTTTTAAAAAGACCAAAAACAATAGTAAAATAAAAATAAGTAAAATATTTTTAAAAAATTTTTGGATAAACTCACAAAAAATAACAGGTTAAACATCCACAATCCTAATTATTCTAGAGATATTTGTTCTCTTAATGCTTTATGTTATTATTTGAGAGCAGGGCTCCTCATACTTGATCCTGATTTTTTTTTTTTTTTTGTCTTTTTGAGACAGGATCTCCCTGTTGTAGCCCCAGCTAGCCTGGAACTCACTATGTAGATGAGGCTAGCCTTGAACTCACTGAGCTCCACCGTGTAATCCCAAGTGCTGGATTATAGGCATGTGCTGCTGTGCTGGTTTAGTAGGCAGTACTCTTAACCACTGAGCCATTTCTCCAGCCCCAGAACTCATTTCTTAAATAGGTATCAGAGTCAAGGTTTTCGTGTTTTTAGGTTTTTTTTGGTCTTTTTGAGACAGGGTCTCCCTGTAGTCCAGCTGTCCTGGAACTCACTCTGTAGACCAGGCTGACCTTGAACTCACAAAGATCCGCCTGCCTCTGCTTCCCAAGTGCTAGGATTAAAGGCGTGCGCTACCACACCTGGCTCAGTTTTTGTGTTTTTTAGTGTTTTAGTTTTAGTTTAGATTTTTTGGCACCTGCAGACATCTTCCAGCTGTGATTGGTGTCCACATTTAACTGGAACATTCCCCCCTCCTCCTCTGTGACTTGAGAAATTATATCTGTTGTGTTCACACTGTCCCCACAGTATCTGGGTAAGCCTGGCACATAGTAGACCAAGAGTATTTACTGAATAGCCAGACGGATAAATGAAAGCATTAACAGGTAAAATTCAAACACCTTGAAGATTGCTAGAGGTTTGTAACTTGCTTTATCCAAAAAGACATTTGAAATTTATCTTGAAGTAATATACTGTAAAATATATTCTGCCTTCAGAAGACAGAGAAGGTCTTTAAGGAGAAATGACTTCATAGTCCAAGCCCTGAACACATCAGAGTGGTTTGCAGCTAGAGGAAGGAAAGCAGTAAACTGGTACTGATCCCTCGTTCTGGGCTTCATTGGGCAGGAAGACCATCTACTGCTCTCGTGATTGCAGTGTCCTTTCTAGGAAGAAAACAGTAAAGGCAGCGAGTGGTAGCCTTGAATGTCTTCTACAGGCAGAGAGGTAATTCCTCTTTGACTCCTACTTTATGCTGGAGCTCATCTGGCATGAGACTGGGCCATTGGTCCACATTAACATCCTGCCCTGTCCACTCCTACTTAATGGACCCCAAGTCCCAGTGACAGGGGAAAGCTTGAGAAATTGCTTCACAACATCTTCCTGCACATGTCCACACACAAGGAGCACAGCACTCTTCTCAAAGTTCTGTCCATCAAGCATCCTTCTCAACTCTCCTCAGAGTTAGACAGGTTGGTTGTGTGTATGGTTAAGTCATACCATGCTGGGCAAGACTGCGACCAGTGTTCATTTAGGATCAAGCAGATGTCTTAAGCAGGCTTTCATAAATGGGAGAATTAAGAAGACAAACTATGCAGATCCCAACAAATGGACCATGAAGTCCCTCCTGTGTCCAAGGTCATATCCACCAGATATGACCAGACAGAATATTAATCAAACACCAACAGAAAATAAAAACGACTGCCTTTGTACCCCTAATTTATCTTAAAAGCCAAGAGACAACCAATTCGTAATCCTAGTGGAGTCATCAGGAAAATTATGTAACCACTGTTACAGTCAGCCAAGCATCACAAGAAAAATGTTCCCATCAATGTGGCACACTGCTTAATAGCATAAACACACTGAGTAGTAGCAAAGTTTCTTGAATAAGCACCGTTCACATGAACCCACTAAACTAAAAAATGTCAGCTGTTTTCCATCTTAGAACATACCAGAATCACCTGACATATTTTGAAAATACCAATATCTGCGCCAGTTCCAGACTCTTTTAGTTAGTCTGGGAGAAGGGCCAGGCTTTTTTTTTTTTTTTTTTTTTTT
>VZQC01002980.1:212213-294615 GCA_009823505.1 Rhizomys pruinosus | reverse complement strand
AAAAAAAAAAAAAAAGTTTATATACATTTTTGGGGGGGGGGTCTTTTTGAGACAGGGTCTCCCTGTAGCCCCAGCTGTCCTGGAACTCACTCTGTAGACCAGGCTGGCCTTGAACTCACAGAGATCCGCCTGCCTCTGCCTCCCGAGTGCTGGGATTAAAGGCGTGCGCCACCACGCCCGGCTGTTTACACATTTTAAAAAGACCATTTGCTGCTCTTGTAGAAGACCTGAGTTTAGTTCTGGACAACCACACTGGACGGCTCACAACTGCCCGGAACTCCAGCTCCAAGGGACCCAATGTCTTCAGGCCTCTGCCGGCACCTGCACTCACATATATCCCCATGCACCCATGCATGTACATAATTAAAAATCTTAAAAAATAAATCAAGGGATACTGAAATGCCCAATGGCATTCAATATATAGGATTCTATAGTTTAGTCCAGTGTGAACAAGTACTTATAGCATCATCTGCTTTAGGAGGGTGAAGCCTTTTAATCAGGACTGTCTTTAATATCTCTCTCTCTCTCTCTCTCTCTCTCTCTCTCTCTCTCTCTCTCTCTCTCTCTCTCTCTTTCCTATATACCCAAGTGATATGCGTGGGTCAGGTATCTCTCTCTGTCTTTTTGAGACAGGGTCTCCTAGTAGCCCCAGCTGCCCTGGAACTATGTAGATCCACCGGCCTCTGTCTCCCAAGTGCTGGGATTAAAGGTATGTGCCAAGGCACCCAGCTTACGCTCCTTGATGTGATAAGATCAAGTGTAAACTGAAGTAGGTTCAGGGTGATTCATGGACTGGAACATCCTATTCCTCTTAAGAATCCATGGCTCAACATCAAACCATGCATACAAGGTTTGAGCCACTTTGAATTTTGATCTTTAGACCAGTGATTTGCAGTACAATATTCCTTTGGGATGCTGGGAAGAAGCTACAAGTTCACCAAGTGATCCCAAGTAAGTAACCAAGGACCAGCAAGATGGCTCGGTGGGTAAAGGCATCTGTCACCAAGCCTGTGAAATGAATTTTCAATGTTAACACCAAGCTGCTTCTCAGGACATGCCCATCAGAAGTTGGAGAGTACTATACACACCTCCTAGAATCTGCAAACAAGACCAGTCTTTTCAAGGCTGGCTTTCTCAAGTTTCTCACAGCACCAGTGCATTCTGGTTAGTCACTGCTCCTTTGAAGCAGGACTTTTATATCTTGGCACTTCCTCCCCAATTAGTTCTTAAAAGACTTGTGGCCCATATAGAGCCTATTCTATCAACAAATGTCTCAGCAAATCCTCCTGAAATAAATCAAGTTTCCTGAGAGCTTCTAAGAAACCTGCTATAAACAGCTCATGTGTTTCTGGGGATTGCTTAAGATTCCAGCCATTGATAAACATATATAGAATAAAAAAGCATGGGGCTAGAGAGATGGCTCAGTGGTTAAGAGTGCCGACTGCTCCTGCAGAGGACCTGGGTTCGATTCCCAACATCCACATGGCATCAAAGAACCATCTTTAACTCCAGTTCCAGGGGAATCCGACACCCTCTTCTGACCTCCATGGCATTGCACAACACGAGTGCACCAACCTATATGCAGACAGTACATTCATACACATAAAAAATAAATAAATAAAGCCAGGCGTGGTGGTGCACACCTTTAATCCTAGCACTTGGGAGGCAGAAGCAGGCAGATCTCTGTGAGTTCAAGGCCCGCCTGGTCTACATAGTGAGCTCCAAGCCAGCTGGGACTAAAGGGAGACCCTGACTCAAAAAGACAAAATAATAATAATAATAATAATAATAATAATAATAATAATAGTTAAAGAGCAGTTGAAATTTTATTTTATTTTTATATTTTATTTATTTTTATTTTATTTTTGGTCTTTTTGAGACGGGGTCTCCCTGTAGCCCCAGCTGTGCTGGAACTCACTCTGTAGACCAGGCTGGCCTTGAACTCACAAAGATCAGTCTGCCTCTGCCTCCCAAGTGCTAGGATTAAAGGCGTGCGCCATCACGCCAGGCTAAATTTTGAAAAAAAAAGCAAAAAATGAAAACATAAACCAAAAATACAATTAATACAATTAATTATAGAAGAAAACAAACAACAAAAAGATAAAAAGAGAAGAAGGAAGAAAAGATTCCAGCCAGGCTTGAATGACCTGGTCAAACAAGGCAATGGTCCAAGCAACAAACCAAGCCACAAGCCCTCCACAGGAGCCTCCCCAACAGCGAGGCAGTCAGAGGCCTGCTGCTTCCTATCACTTATTAGTATTGCTCTATTAATCTACTTATTAATCTATTCCTTGTTTCAAATTAAAAATCAGATATACATATCTATGCAGTCATTTTCCAATATTTACTGAGCACTTTCCATCAGCGGTTAAGAGCATGTCCTGCTCTTTCAGAAGACTGGAGTTTGGTTCCCAGCACCCATGTCAGGCAGTTCACAACTGACTCTAACTCCAGCTGCCCTCTTCTGTGCCCTCTTCTGGCCTCCCACAGGCACATAAGCACATACCCCATACACAGACACATAATTAAAAAGAACAGTAAATCAAAAAAGAAAAAAAGCTCCCAGACTTGACTGATAGAAATGAGTTGCTTGAATTTGCTGGAGGTTAGAATTTTTTGTTTGTTGGTCTTTTGGAGACAGGGTCTCCCTATAGCCCAGCTGGCCTGGAACTCACAGAGATTTACCTGCCTCTGCATCCTGAGTGCTGGGATTAAAGGCATGCGCCAGTAACTCTGGTTACCTTTCCTTTGGGAAAAGGTAATTTACTAAGAGCATCACAGGGTTAACAGAGTGGATGGGAGGCTAGAGAAAGGCCAAGGAAGATCCAAAGACCAGAGACACCCCCCAGCCTCAACAAAACAGCTAAAGGATGGGTGTGGATGGGGAGAAGCACTTGCCTGGTGTGTGCAAGACCGTGTGTGTGTGTGTGTGTGTGTGTGTGTCTGTATAGCCCCAGCTGGCCTGGAACTCACTCTGTACACCAGGCTGGCCTTGAACTCACAGAGATCCACCTGCTCTGCCTCCCGAGTGCTAGGATTAAAGGCATGCACCACCATGCCTGGCTTAAAGATGGTTCTTAGCCGTGATGTGGGTGCTGGGAATCGAACCCTGGTCCTCTGCAAGAGCGGTCGGTGCTTTTAACCACTGAGCCATCTCTCCAGCCCCAATGAATATATATATATATATATATATATATAATTCTTTTTGAACTCACAAAGATCTGCCTGCCTCTGTCTCCCAAGTGCTAGGATTAAAGGCGTGGGCCACCATGCCCGGCTAACGAATGTATTCTTAAAGGCAGGTGGTACACACCTTTAATCCCAGCGCTCGGGAGGCTGAGGCAGGTGGATCTCTGTGAGTTCAAGACCGCCCTGGTCTACATAGTGAGTTCCAGGACAGCTGGCGCTAAAGAAGACCCTGTCTCAAAAGACCAAAAAATAATAACAAAATAAAATGAAATAAAATCCACGTACTATAGGGTCATTTCTCCTTTAAAATGAGTTTTGTCAACAGATATAAATGATACAAAATAAGGCTGATTGACACACACCCAGTACATGCAACAAAACCTGAGTCACCATTCGGTGCTCCTAATACAGATACAGACTGTCTAGAGCCCTTGAAATTGACTGGTTTGCATTGATTTCTCCAATCTATCTTTTGAACTCTTAATCCAACTTGCTGCTGCCCCATTCACCTATTACAGGTAGCCTTCATTCACCCTGGAATTCACCATGTACCTGTGAGAAGAGTAAAATGTGGTCTTGGGGCCCAAAAGGCAGTTTACTGCTCCTGCAGAGGACCTGGCTCCCAGCACCTGCGTCAGGCAACTCCCTCCAGTTGCAGGGTGTCTACTCCCCTCTTCTGACCTCCACAGGCTTGGTACACATGAACTCATGCATGAACATACAAATACACATAAAATTTTAAAGCCTGCTATCTTTTTACAATGTTTTAAAATGTAATGGAGTAGATAACTTTCTTAAACAATTTATATGACTCTATAAAAAAATCAGTAACTTTTTTTTTTGGTGTTTTTGAGACAGGGTCTCCCTTTTAGTCCCAGCTGGCCTAGAGCTTGGTCTGTAGACCAGGCTGGCCTTGAACTCACAGAGATCCGCCTGCCTCTGCCTCTGCCTCCCGAGTGCAGGGATTAAAGGCGTGCGCCACCACACTCGGCTTAACTTTATTTTTTAACTACTGGCTATGAAGAATGTAACCAGCAACGTATTCCCTCTTAGTCTTCATTAAGAATGTTTGGAGCATCCTGAAATTTGAACTTTCCAGCTAAAGTCTAAAATTAACACTGGGATTGAGTATACAGCACTCTATTTAGTCACTGTTATCCACAAATCCGAGTGCCTTCTTTCTGAATCAAAGCCCACGGCTATTGGGAACCTCAAGCAGCTAATCTTAGTAATGCCATCTTACCACAGCGGAGACCGGTTAAGACACCAAGTATTTCAACTTTTTAAATACTGGGGTCTTCAGATTGACGCGATGCTCCTACCTTCAGCTCCTATAGTATCAGGATCACAGGTGCACACCACCAGGTTCAGATAAACCAAGAACTGAATTCTCACAAAAATCATCTGAAGTTCAGTCCTCTTATCTTTTTCAGATCAAGAAATCAAGTGATTGCTGAGCTGAATGTCACTGAAGTCACCTGCATAGGCATTTCTTAGAAACTATTTGCACTTTCAACAACTGGAACTTGAGGGGGCCTGGAGATAGCTCAGAAGTTAAGAGTTACACTGCTCTCGTAGATCAGAGTTGAGTTCGGTCCCCAGTTGGGCAGCTCACAACCACCTGAACTCCAGCTCAGGGGATCCAACACCTTCTTCTGGCCTCCACAGGCACTACACTCACATAGCACATGTGCATGTACTTACACACACACACACACACACACACACACAAAATTAAGAATAAAAATAAAGCTGGGTGTGGTGTTACATAGCTGGGGCTACAGGGAGACCTGGTTGGCCTCAAAAATACAAAAAATAAAAAATAAGCCAGGCATAGTGGCAGCACTTGAGAGGCAGAGGCAGGTGGATCTCTGTGAGTTCAAGGCCAGCCTGGTCTACATAGCAAGCTCCAGGTCAGGTAGGACTAAAGGAAGACCCTGTCTCAAAAAGGCCAAAATAAATAAACAAACAAACAAACAAATCTTAAACCAGCTGTCACTTCTCGTAATCAATTCCCTTCTGCAGCTCCAGAGCAGACCCTGTGTACACGGACCCCACCCACACCATCTCCTAGCTGGGAGGTAAAAGTTAAGCTCCATACACCTCCAATCTTCATGGGCTCTCTCAGACTCCCACCTACAGGGTACATGGCTTCTTAGGGTCCAGCTTTAAATGATCTGGGGACTGGAGTAATGCTCAGCAACTAAAAGAGAACACTGCTCTTGTAGAGAACACCACTCTTGTAGAGGACATTGCTCTTCTACAGAACACTGCTCTTGTAGAGAACACCACTCTTGTAGAGGACATTGCTCTTCTACAGAACACTGCTCTTGTAGAGGACACTGCTCTTGTAGACGACACTGCTCTTGTAGAGGACACTGCTCTTGCAAAGGACACTGCTCTTGTAGAGGACCTGCTCTTGGAGAGGATGCTGCTCTTATAGCGGACTTGCTCTTGTAGAGGACACTGCTCTTGTAGAGGACACTGCTCTTGTACAGGACACTGCTCTTGTACAGAACCTGCTCCGGTCGCAGCACCCACATCAGCACTCAAAACTGCCTCTAGCTCCAGCTCTGCGGAATCTGAATCTGATGTCCCGTTTTGGCCTCCAAGGATATCTGAGCACACGCACACACGCGCGCGCACACACACACACACACACACGCACACACGCACACACGCGCGCGCACACACACACACACACACACACACACAGGTAATTATAAAAATAAAATCTTAGCCGGACGTGGTGGCGCACGCCTTTAATCCTAGCACTCAGGAGGCAGAGGCAGGCGGATCTTTGTGAGTTCAAGGCCAGCCTGGTCTACAGAGCGAGTTCCAGGACAGCTGGGGCTACAGGGAGACCCTATCTCAAAAAGACAAAAAAATAAAAATAAAAATAAAAAATAAAATAAAATAAAATAAAATCTTTAGGGCCAGGTATGGTGGTTCACACCTTTAATTCCAGGACTTGGGAGGGAGAGGCAGGGAGATCTATGTGAGATAGAGGTCAGCCTGGTCTACATAGAGTTGCCACAAGCCTGACACCTTGAATTCAATCCCCAAGACCCCCACATGATGGGAGAAGTGACTCCTACAAGTTGTCCTCTGACTTCCACATGCTCACACATATACAGAAAATAAACATTTAGGGGGCTGGAGAGATGGCCTAGCGGTTAAGAGCGCCGACCGCTCTTACAGAGGACCCGGGTTCAATCCCCAGCACCCACATGGCGGCCGAGAACTGTCTGAAACTCCAATTCCAGGAGAACTCCAGTTCCAGGGGAATTCGAGACCCTCTTCTGACCTCCGCGGCATTGCACGACACGGGTGCACAGACCTGCATGCAGACAGTACATTGATACACATACAGAAATAAATAAAATAAAAAAATAAAAAAATAAAAAAAAGAAAAGAAACATTTAATAAACATTACTCATTATTTTACAATTACATAACCCTAAGGATTTATACCTCATTTTAAATTCTGCCCCATATAACCAATAAACTTACTTAGCATAAAGCCAGAATTAATGCAAAAATATATTACCATGAAGTATTTCTTTCTTTTAAGTATTTCTCTTTAACAATACCTTCTAATAAGTAGTATGTATAAAGTTTTTTTTTTTTTGGTCTTTTCAAGACAGGTTCTCCCTGTAGCCCCAGATGTCCTGGAACTCACTCTGTAGACCAGGCTGGCCTTGAACTCAAACACACAGGCATCTACCTTATATATGGTTTTATTTTATGTACAAACAATAGGCAATTTTCCATCCATAAATTTTATTTTCCAAAAACAACTAATAAATTTTAAAAGGCACCAAGATTCTTCTGCTTCTAGGTCACTGCTAGGCTGGGGGAAGAGGGCTGTCTATTCTGCCAGAAACACAATGAGGAACTGAGAACTCTCCAAAGCAGAAATAAGGTGCTGCTCAGGCAAAACTGCTGCACTCTCATCCCCCAACATCCGAAGCATCCTACCAGCAGAGTAGCTGCACTAGCTGCAGCCACTGTGCTCCCCCGAAGACGCTAATAAACAGAAATGCTAAGTTATAAGTTACAAGATACAAAGGGCGTGGTGGCCCAGGCCTTTAGTCCCAGCACTCAGGAGGCAGACACAGGCACATCTCTCAGTTTGAAGCCAGCCTGGTCCATTGCAAGTTCCAGACCCTGTCTCAAAAAAAAAAAAAAAAAAAGGTAACAAAGTCCTTATGTGACCTGTTTGTTTCTTGTTGTGGCACCTGCTTCAATAACCCAAACACAGACGATTCTACTACAAAGAAAATGCCCAACTAGCCATGAATTTTGTAGCCATTCAGAAACGTTGCCTGGTGCGGTTCCCCACGTGGCATGGCCCTGCTATGTTGACATCTTCATCTGTGAGCACATGGAACCTCGTGATCTGTAAGTCTCTCAACAAAGTTAGAACACTACAATACAATCAAAGGAGTATGTTCTGTGCTTTACAGAGCAAGCTCAGAGAAGCATTTCTAATTACCTTCACCTGAGCAACCTTCTGTAACAAATTAATAATTTAGGGAATGTGAGTCTCCAGAGATTTCCAATGTACACAGAGCTGGTTATAGACAGGGAGCTTAGGGAGCCTCCTCCATATCCACATCCTCCTGTAACTGCTGCACCATTTTTTCCTCCAGCTTCTTTCCTTTGCCTTTAAAAAGAAAACATAAAATGCATCATCAATTTAATGTAGCCTTGCAGAACCTGTATCAGCACTTTATAAAGCATCTTGATTGTTTTACAGTATTAAGCATTTTTTTTTCTTTTTTTGGTCTTTTTGAGACAGGGCTTGCCTTTAGTCCCACCTGGCCTGGAGCTCGCTATGTAGACCAGGCTGGCCTTGAACTCCCAGAGGATCCTCCTGCCTCTGCCTCCCAAGTACTGGGATTAAAGTGTGCAGCACCACGCCTGGCCTAAGACAGTTCTTAGCTACCATGTGGGTGCTGGGAATCAAACCCGGGTCCTCTGCAAGAGCCGTCAGTGCTCTTAACCACTAAGCCATCTCTCCAGCCCCAATATTAAGCATTTCTTTTTTTTTTTTAATTTTATTTATTTTTGTATGTGTATGAGTGTACTGTCTGCATGTAGGTTTGTGCACCCGTGTCATGCAATGCCACGGAGGTCAGAAGAGGGTCTCGGATTCCCCTGGAACTGGAGTTCTCCTGGAATTGGAGTTACAGACGGTTTTTAGCCGCCATGTGGGTGCTGGGGATCGAACCTGGGTCCTCTGCAAGAGCAGTTGGTGCTCTTAACCACTAGGCTATCTCTCCAGCCCCCGCCCCCCCAATATTAAGCATTTCTAAGAAACTTAAGAACATTGGGCTGGAGAGATGGCTCAGCAGTTAAGAGCACCAACTTCTCTTGCAAAGGACCTGGGTTCAATTCCCAGTACCCACATGGCAGCTAAGAACCATCTTTAACTCCAGTTCCAGGGGAATCTTCTGACCTCCGAGGCATTGCACAACACGGGTGCACCAACCCGCATGCAGACAGTACACTCATACACATGAAAAATAATAATAAAAGGAAGAAAAAAAAAGAAACTTAAGAACGCTAAACTTAGGCCGGGCGTGGTGACGCATGCCTTTAATCCTAGCACTTGGGGGACAGAGGCAGGTAGAGTTCAAGGCCAACCTGGTCTACAGAGTGAGCTCCAGGGAGACCCTGTCTCAAAAAGACCAAAAAAAAAAAAAAAAGAACACTAAACTTGAGCAGGTCTTACAAATGCATAAAGCATTCCATAGGCGATTCTCACTTCAACTGCACAGAAACCTGGGCCTCAGACAGACTCTTCTCTTGATCACTCAGCTGGCATCATCAGCTCAAGAGCTGGGATGGAACCTCAGCCACTTCTGATCCAGAGTAGGACACCTGCTCACCCACCTGGCCCAGGTGCCTGTCTTTCAACACTGCCTACCTGACTGAAGAGGGCTACCTGAAGGGCAAGGAAACAGCCACATTCATTCCTGCTGCTTTCTGGTATGTTTGCATCACCTCCATTTGAAACAAATGCTTGGGAATGGGTCTATTCTGCTTTAACAGAAGTCGGTATGAACGTAACCTAGGCCATCCTTCACTCAAACCCAATTAGCATGTGGTTACACACAGTCTGACCCACACTCAGAACTCATCAAAATTTCTCTCCCTCCTTTTGAATGACCTGGATAAAAATGTAAGACTGTGCCTGATGCTAGCTAAATTAAAGACTGGTTTTCATCACAGACTGTACATGAACAGCTGCCCAAATAAGTGACTACTAGTAAGTTAAAAAATAAAATAAAATAAAGTAACAGCCAGACCTAGCGGCAGACACCTTTAATCCCAGCTCTCTGGAGGCAGAGGCAGAGGCAGGCAAATCTCTGTAAGTTAAGGCCAGCCTGATTTACATAGCAAGTTCCAAGCCAGCTGGGGTTTATAGGAAGACCCTGTCTCAAAAAGATCAAAATAAATAAGAAATTAATTAAAATAAAAAAACAAAAAGCACTCCTCAGATGTAGTCCAAGGTTCACCTAGAGAACTACAGAAACCTGGACCTTTTCACCAAATAATCCAATACAAACCAAAGTTTGAGAACCATCAACATAAAACATGTCTTTTAATCAAAACAAATGAGGCAAAAATCACCTATGAAATTATTACACAAATCATTTCACAAATTTTAAAGAGTGTGTGCAAGGAGGAATTTTTATGAAGTGGGGAAAAAAACACCCTAAGTAGTTGACTGACCACAACTGTATTTTTATGACCAGGCCATATCACAAATGTACGATGAGACATGCATTTAAATAAGAAAAATACCTTCAGGAAGGTAGCTGCTGCCTGTTATACAAACCACAAAGCCTCAAGATTCTATTAGCACAGAGAACTCGGTGCAGTGCAGCACTCACCTGCAAGGGGGGCCCGGATGAGGTGGATGTTTTGCTTGACTTCTTTGATGTCCTGAACTTTCTGTAGCTCTTTATTTTTCTTCAGTCTAGGATAAAATACACCAAAGCCTTCAGTTCCTAAACCTCTTAAGAGTCATTAGTCTCACCCCATTAGTAGCTGCCACATCCTGTTAATGGCCCACCAGGCCAACAGGAACTGGATATATTTCTGCCCCAGCTCCGCTCAGCCCAGAGCAGGAGCACCCAGTGACAAACTGTCTACTGCCATGGACTGTTCTCACTGGAGGTAAAGTCGCCAGCTGAACCCTTACGACAGACTTTTCTTCCCTAACTAAATGCCAAATTTTAAGAGTTCCCACCAGCTAATTCACTGCCTCTACAGCACTGGAGTCTAGCACAAAATGGGGACTCAAGACATTTGCTAGATGCACAATGCTCTATTAATATAAAATATCTCTAGTTCTCAAAGTCTAAGTCTTTTCTCCTAAAATGAAACAATCTCTGTGCTATGTAACTTTAAAAAGCATTCGGTAATTATAAGCACATGAAACACCTGGCATGTCCACAGACAAGGTAACAAGGCGGGCGGTCCTCGGGCGTTCGGGCCCACCTCCTCTAGCATTTTTCTAAGCCAAAAGTTCTTGAAGTTTTTGCCAGGGAGAAGGCTCAGGAGGTGTCACCAAGCTTAACTACCCAAGTCAACCCCCTGCACAACAAAGAACTCAAAGAATGAAAATGACCTGTCAAAGTGAAATGGAAGGTTGCCTGAAAGGAACTCCCTCTGGTCAAAAGAGAGCCAGTCAGAACATAAAACAAATCATGACAATAAGAATGGTGGACTGCTGAGTTGCGGCAGGTGCCCATGAATGCACAGATGTGACGTAAACACATGAACAGAGGAAAGAGTCTAAAGTTGGGGAAGGGACAGCCCTGTCTTACATGAGACAGCCTTACACTGTTAACTCCTTAAGGCAAGACTCCCTTAAGGATGCTTAAAAACAAGAGGCACAAGTTTGAAGAATGACAAGTTCTCTCCAGAATCCTCCACTACTGATTACAAAGGAGAAAATAACTAACTCTGCAGGGGAGAAACCCCAGGACCCGCCTTCACTTCTGCTACCTCCCTGCATAGGGCACCATGCCTAGCCAAGAAGAAAAGCAGACGAACCTAAAAGAGGAGACCTTCTATACCAGACTTCAAAACTGCCCACATCCTAAAGAAGAAAAAAAAAATTTAAAAATAAAAAAGGAGGGGCTGGAGAGATGGCCTAGCGGTTAAGAGAGCCGACCGCTCTTGCAGAGGACCCGGGTTCGATCCCCAGCACCCACATGGCGGCCGAGAACCGTCTGAAACTCCAGTTGCAGGAGAACTCCAGTTCCAGGGGAATCTGACACCCTCTTCTGACCTCCGCGGCATTGCACGACACAGGTGCACAGACCTGCATGCAGACAGTACATTCACACACATACAGAAATAAATAACATTTTTTAAAAAAAGGGAAAAAAAAAAAAAAAAAAGAGAAAAAAGAAAAATGTCTGTGTCCTGTGAGATAAACCACAGAGAGGAAAGGAGAGTCAAGCAACATGATCCCGGACAGCAGGTGGGACAGAAAAGGGCTGCTGCTGACCTAGCGGCTCTGCCTCTAATCACTAAGAGGCACATATCTTCAACTCACTGCACACAGTGACAGTGATGTAGTAACCTTTATTCCAGCACTCCCACTGAGAAGGGAGAGGCAGGCAGATGGTGGAGTTCAAGGCCAGCCAGGGCAGCACAGTGAGAACCTGTCTCAAATGAATAAATAATAAATAACTTTTAGAAACTACTAGCCCCACGGGTAGCAATGACCCATTTATTACGTACTGATGCGACAGTGTTTCAGGTGTGGAAATTCATGCCTTCCAGTGTTGTGAGGTCATCAGTCATGAGAGAAGCCCTAGCCAGTTAGGTGAAGGTGGACAGCAATGGACAGCACCAACCTCCCCAGACTATGAGAAAAACGAACCAGTCTCTTGTCTCCCAGTTCCTCCTCCTGGGACTCTCCAGGCAGCCCCAGCAGCAGCCCCTCTTCCTGCTCTTCCTCGTCATGTACTTGGCCACCATCCTGGGAAACCCGCTCATCGTCCTGGCCACCGGCACTGACTCCCGCCTGTTCCTCGTCATGTACCTGGCCACCGTCCTGGGAAACCCGCTCGTCCTCCTGGCCATTGGCACTGACTCCTGCCTGCACAACCCCATGTACTTCGGCAGCCTGTCCTTTGTGGACGTCTGCTTCTCCTCCACCACTGTCCCCAAGGTGCTGGCCAACCACATAGTTGGTGTCTCAGGCCATCTCCTTCTCTGGGTGTCGACACAGATGTATTTTCTCTGTGTGTTTGGTGAAATGGATAAATTCCTCCTGGCTATGATGGCCTATGACGGCTTTGTGGCCATACGTCACCCCTTACATTACACAACAAAGATGACCCCTTAGCCCTGTGCCCTGCTCGTGACAGGATCATGGGTCATTGCCAACATGAATGCTCTGTTCCACACCCTGCTGATGGCTAGATTCTCATTCTGTGCAGACAATGTCATCCCCCACTTCTTCTGTGATGTGACCCCCTTCCTGAATCTCTCCTGCTCAGACACACACCTCAATGAGATGATGATTCTCATGGTGTGGTCCCTGATCCTGTTCATCCCGTCTGTCTGCATCCTGGCCTCCTACATCCGCATCACCGGTGCTGTCCTGAGAGTCCCATCCCCAAGGGGAAGATGGAAAACCTTCTCCACCTGTGGCTCCCACCTGGCTGTGGTCTCCCTCTTCTATGATTCCTGGTGAATTTATCAACTAATTGCTGTTTTTGTGCCTCTGAAGATTGTGTGTGCCCAGGGCATTGTATGTGGTGATAAGTCCTCTCCACTGACCTATGTGCCAGCTACTGGGCTTTTTTTTTTTTTCAGTACTAACTTTGTAATTATTTTATGTTCAATTCAAGTTGTTGTTTTTTTTTTTTTTTTTCTTTACAGAGCACAGAGCAGAGCCGTACACGGAGGCAGAGAGCAGAGCACGAAGCAGAGCGGTACACGGAGGCAGAGAGCAGAGCACGAAGCAGAGCGGTACATGGAGGCAGAGAGCAGAGTACGAAGCAGAGCGGTACACGGAGGCAGAGAGCAGAACACGAAGCAGAGAGGTACACGGAGGCAGAGAGCAGAGCATGAAGCAGAGCAGTCTCAAGTTGTTCTTTTCAAGTGTTCTCTTTGGAAGATATGTGCTATGTATGTATTTGAATACTATAACCATGTAGATTTTTTTCCCCAATATACTTGACCTGCTCTGATAACTCAACTCAGGTGCTCTGCATTAGGGTGACACTGAATCTTATAAAAAACATCTCTGGCAATTGTGCATTCAGTCAGAGGTGGAGCAATTGCCTTAGCCTCTTTCCTTTGTCCAAGTTAATAGTTTTAATAAAGGCTCATAACATAAAAAAAAAAAAAACTACTAGCCCTTAGACATCTCCTAAGTACTTTGAGGGTGCTGCTCTACAGATACATGTACCTGTTCATTATAAACTACAGACACACGTACCTGTTCATTATAAACTACAGATACATGGACCTGTTCATTATAAACTACAGATACACATACTTGTTCATTATAAACTACAGATACACGGACCTGTTCATTGTAAACTACAGATACACGTACCTGTTCATTATAAACTTAGCTTGGCGTTTCTGTTTGATTTCTTCAACTCTCTTCATTGCTTCAACTACAAAAAATAAAAAATCATAAATTAACAAATCACACATTCAACCAGTACAACTGTAATCAGCAACTACAACAAACGTTTCTTTATGAACCTGATTTTAATAAATTTAAAAGAAAATGAAGCATTGCAAAAATAATCTGACAACACTTGCGCTATGTACTGCTAGCTGGATAATCTACTGACGACACTAGCACTATGTACTGCTAGCTGGATAATCTACTGACAACACTGGCGCTATGTACTACTAGCTGGATAATCTACTGACGACACTAGCACTATGTACTGCTAGCTGGATAATCTACTGACGACACTGGCGCTAGGTACTGCTAGCTGGATAATCTACTGACGACACTAGCGCTATGCACTGCTAGCTGGAATCACAGCTGTGAGACTGGCACACTGCCTACTGCACTGCTAAGAGGGCAACACTGCTTTTTAAAGATTTGTTTTTATTTGTGTGTACACCATATGTGTACAGGGCCCACTGAGGAGAGGGCACTGGATCCCCTGGAGCTGGAGTCTCGGGCAGCTGTGAGCCACCAGACATGGGTGTTGAGAACTGAATTCACAACCTGTGGAAGAGCAGAAAGGCTCTTAACCACTGAGCCATCTCTCCAGCCCCAAGGCTATTTTTTTTTTTTTGTCTTTTCGAGACAGGGTCTCCCTGTAGCCCCAGCTGTCCTGGAACTCACTCTGTAGACCAGGCTGGCCTTGAACTCACAAAGATCCACCTGCCTCTGCCTCCCAAGTGCTAGGATTAAAGGCGTGTGCCACCACGCCTGGCTACTTTAATATAGGAAAGGTCCAGGAAGACAAGCAAAGCTTGAGATGTCAACACTACAACGGCCCACAGCATTCCTGCTTCCCTCCCTGGAGCCTCACTGAGAAAATGTATTTTATTTGAAGGGACGTCCTGTTCATGATTCACTGGGAGTAATGCAACTTGTGATGCCTTCGGGACATGAACCCCACGCCCAATAATACTACATCCAGCTAAGGCTGCATAAAGACAGCCAGGGAGGAAGAGCGGAAGGCCCATTACACATGAAACAGCGCAGCCTGAAAGTTCACACAGCCAGGCACGGGTGGCTTTAATACCAGCACTTGGGAGGCTGATACCGTGCGTTCACATCAGCCACTGCTTCACAGCAAGATCCTTTCTCAAAAAAAAAAACCCAAATCAATCTATCCACCCATCCGTCCAAGGCCATTTACCACACACACAACTTTTTTTTGTCCTCTCCAAGTCCCTGCCTACTTCAAGGGCAAAAAAGACAAAGGCCAGACATTACTGCTTTTATTTAGATAGCCTATGATTTTTCTATTTACCTAAGTTATGCACTTTTAAGTTCTCTTACAAAATCTGCAACAATCTTACACTTTTTTTATAAAGTGTAAGACACACAGAAAACACTACGCAACTGGGCGTGGTGGCACACGCCTTTAATCCTAGCACTTGAGAGACAGAGGAAGGCGGATCTTTGTGAGTTCAAGGCCAGCCTGGTCTACAGAGTGAGTTCTAGGACAGCTGGGGCTACAGGGAGAACCTGTCCTGAAAAAAAAAAAAAAAAAAAAAAAACACTACGCAGAAAGCAGCCAGCCTAGTCTAGTCTGGTTCATTGCACTAGGCTTTGTGCATATTCTGACAAGCCCTCACTTCAATCCCCCAAAGTCTTATTTTCTTTTAGAATGGATTGATTGATTGATTTAATGTCTATTTGAGACAGGGTCTCCCTATAGCCACAACTGGCCTGGAACTCATCATGGAGACCAGACTGGCCTCAATCTCACAGAGATCTGCTAGGACTAGACGTATGCACCACCTTGCCCAGCAAAATTTTGTTTTTATGTCTGTGTGGTCACTTCAAGAATTTGGGACAACTTGCAATGAAATGAAATAGTTAATCTTTAAAAACCTTTTGAGTTTACTTTTTTATGTGTATGAGTTTGCCTGCGTGCATATAAGTGCACCTATGTTCATGCAATGCACATGGAGGCCAGAAGAGGGCATCAAATCCCCTGGAACTGGAGTTACCAACAGTTGTTAGCTGCCATGTGGGTGCTGGGAATCAAACCCAAGTCCTCTACAAGAGCAACCAGTGAGCTTAACAGCTGAGCCATCTCTCCAGCCCCCAGTATTGGCATTAAACTTACAGCAACACCCAAACTAGTCTCTTCTCAATATTCTGTCATCTCCTCCATCCCGGCCCCATGACTTACTAGTTTTATTCCACAGCTCTCGCTGGTATTTCACAGGTTCATTTCTACGCTTTTCAAATTCAAATGAGTTGTCCTATAAGAAGGAACAGAGAGTTGGTTAAAAAGGGGGAGGGGGTAGAAAAGAAGCATTTTTTTTTTCTGGTCTTTTCTAGACAGGGTCTCCCTGTAACCCCAGCTGTCCTGGAACTTGCTCTGTAGACCAGGCTGGCCTTGAACTCACAAAGATCCACCTGCCTCTGCCTCCCAAGTGCTAGGGTTAAAGGCATGCACCACCACGCCCAGCTAAGAAGCATTTCTTAAAATATTCTCCTCTGCATGAACATGTTAAGGAGATGTGTATTAAGAGCCCCCTATTCACTGCCCCAAAATAACATCAGAGAATACAAGTTTTCAATCTTTTTCTCCTCTACACAACTTCATGACACCCTACTGAAAACAAGTCTTTGTACAGGTGACTCTCAAAGGGACCCCCTTCTTCAGAGGCATCTGACAACCCCAAGCTTTCAAGCAGACTGAAATCACTTCCTCAGTTTCCCACCTCTGGAAGAGAATCAAGGCCCTTCACACTGCAATGAACCATCTTCACAGATCAAAAGTCAAACACCAGCCAAGAACTGCATTTGGTTTCGGTCTGGGTGTCTGTTATGGCAGGTGTGAGATGCACTCCAGAGACTGCACAGTGCAGGACACAACCTTCACCCTGCCTCTTTTCAGGGTCTCCAGATGTCAACACTACTTGTGGCATTTTGACAGTTAACCACCATTAATCTTTTTTATTAAAATATTTTATTATTTTTATTCTATGTGTATGAGTGTATTGCTTGCATGCATGTAAGTGCACCCATGTTATGCAATGCCTGCAGGGGTGAGGAGAGGGCATCGGATCCCCTAGAACTGGAGTTATGGATGGTTGTTAGCCACAATGTGGGTGCTGGAAATCGAACTGGATCCTCTGCAAGAGCAGTCGGTGCTTTCAACTGCTGAGCCATCTCTTCAGCCCCTACACCCATTAATCTTAAAACACACAAATCAACTGTGAAACGGCTACAGGTATTGCTTGGTTTCTAATTCCCGTCTTGTTCAGATGAGAACAACCTCAGCAGCTACAGGAAGACGGCGGCAGTGTCACCACTGCGTCCCTCTGTGCTTGTGCAACAGGGGAGCCCCACCACTTTGCATCCACACTGAAAACTGGTTTGACAGTAGCTGTGATTTGGCCTCAAATCCTACCCAATTACATTGTTAAATTCATTGGAAAGCTGTGGTATTAGGGAAACCAGGAAAGGCTTACAGATACTGCCTGTACGCAGCAGAGAGGAGGGAGAGAGGTCATGGGATTAAAGGGATAGCCATGAAGGCATTGAGCAGCTTAAAGATCTTCCTCCAGCAAAGGACAGTCACAGCTTTCTTTTCCCTCAACAGAGACTGAATGTGGACAAGTTTTAGCAGGTCCGTGTATCAGGAACAGTATGGCCACAGGGGCTAGCCCCAAGAAATGCCCTCAGCCCTTGGAACAGAAAGGACGAAGCTGTGTACCATGGGGGCTACCCCAAGGAAGGACTTAAGGAAATGCAGAAAACAATAATGTCTAGTACAGACCTCAACTGAGCATCAAATGTAGCTCAAGAGTCCATTAACTAATCTCTCAACTTCCTCCCAAATCCTATAGTAGCAATTTCCCACTTCACACAACCCATTTAATTGATTTTCCCTTTTGTTTGAAAGAGCAAAAAACAAATTGTGGAGTAAAGAAAAAACACTTCTGGGGCTGAAGAGATGGCACAGTGGTTAAGAGCGCTGACTGCTCTTAAAGAGGAACCAGGTTGAATTCCCAGCACCCACGTGGTGGCTAAGAACTGTCTTTAAGCCTGGCGTGGTGGCACACACCTTTAATCCCAGCACTTGGGAGGCAGAGGCAAGCAGATCTCTGTGAGTTCAAGACCAGTCTGGTCTACAGAGTGAGTTCCAGGCCAGCTGGGGCTACAGGGAGACCCTGTCTCAAAAACAAAAACAAAAACAAAAACAAAGAAAAAGAAAAAAGCACTTCTATAAACTGGTTTGGAAATTTTTTTTTCAGAAGTCTACAGGAGGATGGATTTAGGATCACATGAGATGAGATTTCCCATAGCCAAATACAACAAAACACAACCACAAGACAAGGCCCCAGGCTCGTGGGGCCACCTTACTACTCACCACGGTGAGCTCTTTACCAGCTGCTTTCCGGAAGGCTTTAGTCCACCTGACCTTGCGGGGATTACGCTTCTTTTTAAAGTTTTTATGACATTTGGATTTACAGAATCTGAACACCTATAAGAAAAGTAAGGTAAAATACTGAAAAGTCAACACGACCATTTTCCTATCACAACATGTAACAACAATGTAAAATGTGAGAAGTGATAGTGGCTCCCAGCCATTATCCCCTCTTCTAATAACACCTAGAAACATGTAAGATATCAGAATAAACAGAAACTCCAAGTGCTTGGTGGCTGGAAAACATTACTCTGACTAAAAAGGCTGGGAACTTGGGACTGGAGAGATGGCCTAGTGGTTAAGAGCGCTGACTGCTCTTGCAGAGGACCCCGTTCGATCCCCGGCACCCACATGGTGGCTGAAAACCGTCTTTAACTCCAGTTCCAGGGGAGTGTGACCCCTCTCCTGACCTCCGCAGCATTGCACAACATGGGTGCACAAACCTACATGCACACAGTACATTCATACACATAAAAAATAAAATTAAAACAAAATTATAGACACCTCAGCCGGGCGTGGTGGCGCATGCTTTTAAAAAAAAAAAAAAGGGCTGGGAACCCTGAAAATAAGAAAAAAAAAATCACAATCTTATTCTAAAGAATATAACCTTACAACGATCTTGAGTAAAGGCACAGTTCTAAGAAATCCCTTCCCAGGCTGGAGAAATGGCTCAGCAGTTAAGAGAACTGACTGCTATTACAGAGGACCCAGGTTTGATTCCCAGCGCCCACATGGCAGCTAACAACCATCCATAACTCCAGTTCCATGGGATCTGACACCCTCTTCTGACCTCTGAGGGCACTGCGCGACACGGATGCACTTACACACATGCAAGCAATGCGCTCGTACACATAAAATAAAAATAAATAAGGAAAAAAGGGAAGGAACTCCTTCTCCATATTCCTGTAAGTAACCCCAAGTGAACTCAGTAACACACACACACACACACACACACACACACACACACACAGTGAAGCAGAAGAGGGGCTATTTGAGAAGAGGATAAGCAGAAGGGGTGACAAGAGGCAGTGATGGGTGCCCAATGTGATCAAAGTACATTATACACACGCATGAAAATGTCACAATGAAACCTATAATTATGTATGATCAATATAATGTAATTTAAAAAAATAAAAAGCTTATCCCAAAGCCCAGGGAACAAACTGCGGAAGAGGAGGCGAGGTAGATTGTAAGGGCTGCAGAGAGATAGGGGTGAATCATGAGACTACAGGAATATAGTTTGGACTCCTGATTGATCAACATGCCTGTGCATACAAGCTTCTCCAACTGGACTATGGGAACCTTGGGGTTGTTCAAAATTTGGACATAGATACTTACAAAATGCACTAATTACCTAATTGTATGACATACTGAGTAACATCAATGTTATCTGCAAACAACTGTGTCATTATATTGTAGAATCCCTTAAAAAAAAAAATTAAATTAAAAAAAAAAAAAAAGCTTAAAATGTAGCCCCTTGTCTTTATTCTTCCAGCAAACCAACAAATAATCCACCTGACACCCTGGCCTCAAGGTCCTTTAAACATCTTATTCTGTTAAGCCTATACTAAGGTTGTATATATCCTTTGTTTGCAAAGTAGATGAAACTATAGAGCACCTGCATTAAACCTTCCCTTGAGTAAGACAAGAGGTAGCTCCAATAGACAGGACAGCCAGGGCAGAGAGAAGAAAAGCTGAGCTCCCAGCAGGTGGGCAGAATCATAATGAGCCCCAAACCTCAACTGGAAAAGCACAGAGACAGGGCAGACAGGACTAGAGAAGGAGACAAGGGAAAGGAGATGACTATAACTCCCGCACTCAGGACAGACAGTGTCACAACCATAAGAAATTCAAGGCCACACTCTACTACGTAGCAAGTTGGAGGCCAACTTGGAGTACATGAGACTCTGCCTCAGAACAGTAACCAAAAAAAGGTAAAAGAGTAAAAGGTAACTCCACACTTCTAATAAAACTCTCCAAGCATACAGGGTACTATTAACTCAGAAAGCAAAGACTGAAGTAGTAACAATTTCTTCTGTGGGTCCACTGTTAGGTACAAGCAGAACATCCCCCATCAACAGAAATTTCAAACATGATGACAAGTCCCATCACCGTAGAAAGGATGCTACACCTGTCCTGTGGGTGCTTCGGAGCCTCTGCCTCCTAGTTTTACCCTAATCAACCCTCTTCTGTGTCCAGCCGTACTCTTTAACCCAAGATAAATCTAGGCAACTTGACTGTCCTGACCATTACTACAGATATCTTTATTGACTTGAACATTCTGTATCTAGCAAAGCAATACCCAGCTCTTGACAGCTTCTGTGGCCTGTTGTTATAATTCCAACATCCAGGGCTGGAGAAATGGCTCAGTCATTAATAGCATTTGCTGTTCTTGCAGAACTACAATTTGGTTCCCAATACCAACATTGGCTGGGTCACAACCACCTGTAACTCCAGCTCCATTGGGACCCAATCCCTCTAGGCCCTGTGGGCACTTGCATTCACATGTACAAACCCAAACACACACACACACACACACACACACACACACACACACACAAATAATAATAATAATAATAAATATAGAGAACATAGAGCCAGGTGTGGTAGCCCACATCTTTAGCCCCAGTACTCAGGAGGCAGAAGCAGACAGATCTGTGAGATTGAGGCCAGCTGAGTCTACACAGCAAGTTTCAGGCCAGCTGGGAAATCCTGTCTCAAATAATAATAATAATAATAATAATAATAAATACAGTTCAAAAAATTACAACATCCAGAAATTCTGGACAAAAAAAAAAAAAATCAGGGCTGGAGAGAGGCCTTAGCAGTAAAGTGCACTAGGTGCTCTTGCAGAGGGAGGACCCAGGTTCAGTTCCCAGCACCCACATGGTGCCTAATAAGAGTCTCATAACTAAAGGGGATCTGACCCTCTCTTCTGACCTCCATGGATACACGGGTACACTTGAATACATGCAATGCACTCATACATATAAAAATAAATTCTAAATGGAGAAAAGCATATTGCCAGCTGTTAATTAGACCACAACTTAGCAATCTTTTGGTTCATCTTTATAAATTCCTATGTTCCTGAATGCAAATATTCAAAATCTCCTACAAGCTTTAAGTTACCAAACTTGGGTTTGGTTCCTCACTTTCTACAGGGGCCCTTGCTGCAAGAGTCTGCATCTTTGGATTTTAAGAGACACAAGCAGATGAAGAACTCTTCAGTATGTCAAAAACTACCAGTTCAATATGGATTTCTAGATTACCCCCATCCCTATTCGCAAAGGTTCCAACTCAACAGATCTCAAAGAATTCTGCATATTTAACAAGGGCCCAATGATTCAACAGCAGAGATTAGAGGTCTCATTCCCAGGATGAAAGGAATGAGATTTACTCTCAAGTAAGTCAGCAAATTCATATACCACTAACAAAGTGTCACAACCGTGCCTCCTATCTAGATTTATGCTGACAGGCTTACTGTATTTATGATTCAGTACCTTCAGAGACAACTATGTCATACTGTATCTTTATTCAAACTCTACTCTTCTACTTAGAATGTTCTCTCCCCTCATATACAAAATCTGAAATACTGAACTCAAGGGGGAACCTGTTCCCATGAGGGGTTTCCAAGACTGCCTGAAACTGAAAACTGGAAAGGTCAAGTGTCAAGAATCACAGCCGGACCGTACAAGTTTAGACCACCCCTGGTTGGAATGAATAAGGCTTTGCTCTGATGGTCTCATCTGATCTCATCTAGTGGGCTAGGCAGCCATGGAGACAATGCCCAGAAGACCCTGCACCCTGAGGCTCTCCCCAACTCACCTAACAGTAACAGTCAATATCTCCACCAACTCTTTCCTGACTCTGTACACAGACTTTAGCACAATGACTGAGCATGCATTCAACAGAGTTTACAGGATTCAAGAATGGGCTTGTGGGGCTCGTGGTTAAAAGCACTGACTGCTCTTGCAGAAGACCCAGGATAGGTCTCCAGCACCCACACACAAAGGCCAACCCCTGTACTTAACTAGATCCAGTTCCAGCAGATCTGATGCACTCTTCTGGTCTCTGCGGCATTGCATGACAAGAGTGCACTTATATAGATGCAGGCAAACACTCAGACATAAAATAAAAAATTGGATTAAAAAAAGAATGGAGGGGCTGTAGAAATGGCTCAGTAGTTATGAGCACTAACTTCTCTTCTAGGGGACCTGGGTTTGATTCCTAGAACCCACAAGCGGTCTGAAACTCCAGTACCAAGGGATATGAAGCCCTCTTCTCCTCACGTGGGTGCACTTATGTATGTGCAGGCTGGGCACGCATGCATTATTAATGCACTCATAATTTTTTTAAAAGGAACGGGCCTTTGAGGTACACACAAGCACTACTAAATGGACTCATTCCATTATTTATATGTGTATGTTCATAAGTATGTATATATAACAATAATAGAGGTCAAGAATTTGAAGGGAATGAGCGGTCACGGGAGTAGTTGATGGGAAACAGAGGGATAGAAATAATGCAAACATTTAACACTCTTGTATGGCACCCTCGAAAATAGAAAATTAAAAGAACGGACCCTGTACAATGTACAAGAGTGGCAAAGAGTACTCGGATCCCTGATCTCCCGTGGGTGGCAGGGTCATTCGACCACAGGGACCTAGGCGGCCTGGTGCTCGGCCCGATCCCCATTTCCATCCCGGTCCCCACCATCGTTCTCACCGCCGACCCCGTCCTCACCCGGTCCCGGCCCCGGCCCAGCCCCCAGTCCCCATCCTCGTCTCCGTCTCCACCCCAGCCCCGGCCCCAACACCTCCACACCTTGCAGTCGTTGCGGACGAACATCATGCCGTGGCCGGGATAGATCGGCCCGGAACAGAAATAACACTTCTCAATCCGCATGTTGAATCCGCGTGAGTGCCACCAGCCAAGGGGTGAGCCAAAGAGGAAGTGATGTATCGACAGCCGGAAGTTACCTCTGACCCGACTCTTCCGGAAAAAGGTAACGCTGTCCGAGCGCGATGGGCCTTGATCTGACGCATGCGCAAACGCGCTGCCGTTATGCGCAGGCGTAGAGGGCCTGGGCTCCAGATGTGCCCCTGCGCCTTACTGCCCCTAGCGCTCACCCGCAGCGGCGCATTCAACGTACCAGCCATCTAAGGTGGGGTGTGCATTTTGCGGATGAGGGGTCTCCACATTGCCTCCTTTCCACGCGGACCTGCGGGGACAGTGGCTGGAGCAGTGAGGTGTGAAGGAGAGCAGGATACCCCACAGACAGCAGGACAGTCAATCTGTGGGCTCTGGAAGCGATGCACTGTTAGATGGTTGCACTAGGTGTCTTGTGAGCAGACTTGAAGGATGGGGAGCGGTGTTCCTGACTGAACAGCAAGTGCAAACGCTCCCAGCCAGGAGCCAGGAACGCACCGACTCAGCCAAGGACTAAGCCTTGACCATTGCCGCGTCCTCCAGTTCTTAACCATCCTGATGTCCATGCCGCTGATCTGACTACCTTGCCATTTCTCAAAGCTGCTCAGTAAACATTTGATAATACATTTTCAGCGACGCCAAAAGTGGCTCAGCAGTTAAGAGCACTTGGTGATTGCTGGGTGTGGTGGCGCACGCCTTTAATCCCAGCACTAGGGAGGCAGAGGCAGGCGGATCTCTGAGTTCAAGGCCAGCCTGCTCTACAGAGTGAGTTCCAGGACAGCCAGAGCTACAGGGAGACCCTGTCTCAAAAAGACACCCCCCCCCAAAAAAAGAGCACTTGCTCTCCTAGAGGGACTCGAAACTCCAGCTCCAAGGGATCCCGTGACCTCTTCTGGCCTCCTCGGGCACTGCATGCATGTGGTGCAACTTACATACATGCAGGCACGCACACATGAAAATATTTTTAATTTTGAGACAGGGTCTCCCTGTAGACGCAGCTGTCCTGGAACTATTACATATAATGTAGACCATGCTGGTCTTGAACTCAGATCCTCCTGCCACTGCCTCCGGAGTGCTGGGATTAAAGGCATGTGCCACCACGCCCGGCAAAACATTTTTGGTCTTTTGGATTTTATTGGAGGTATGGGGTGGGAGGCTCATGTGAGTGTAGTGCCCCTGGAGGCCATGGGGTCCCTTGAAGCAGGGCTGTGAGCCTCCTGGGGGGGGGGGGTGTGCTGGGAACTGAACTTTGCTCCTCTGAAAGAGCAGCAGTCCCTCTTCAACACCAAAGCAATTACTAGCAGCTGTGTTTAATCTCAGCCCCTGGCGGTTGACACAAACGAGTAGATTAATGTGCAGGAGCTAAACAGAAGGCACTGGGAAGAGGAAGCCAACTGGCACTCAGCTGCGTCCCACTCAGGCTCCTCTGAAGAGACTCATCAGCACTGCACTCAAAGTTCACAGAAACTCAGCTGAAGGGGCTAGACTTGCAGCTGAGCACAGCGCAGCGCAGCCCTCCCCAGGGGACACTGAGCACAGCTGAGAAGTGGCTGGTGGCAACAGCCCCCCCCCCCCAGTAACCAAGACCTTTCAAATCCAGTTGTGCCCATCCACCAGGCTAGTTGCAAGCAGGTTTTGAACCCGTCTCGTTTTGAGACGGGGTCTCCTTGTAGCAACAGCTGGCCTGTAATTTGCTATGTAGACCAGGCTGGCCTCTACCTCACAAAGCCTCTCGGTAGGAAATCCTGATGCACTGGGTTTAGCAGCACAAGAGAACCACTTAATCCCTGGGGTGGAAGATTTAAAGACTAGCAATCCTGAGAGGCTCACCCACCTCGCAGAACAGAGCAACACCGTTCACCAGCACTTGGCCATCGGTATAAAGGGCTGTTCCCTTTCTTAAAATTAAGTCCTTGGGGTACTGGAGAGATGGCTCAGCAGTTGGGAGCACTGACTGCTCTTGCAGAGGACTCGGGTTCGATTCCCAGCACCCACATGGTGACTGGGAACCATCTTTTTAACTCCAGTTCCAGGGGAATCTGACTCCTTCTTCTGACCTCCTCAGCATTGCACGACACGGTGTGCCAACCTACATGCAGACAGTACACTCATACACATAATAAAAATTAAAAATTACCAGTCCTTGGGGGAATGCACTTCTTTATTGGAGTATATTCAATCCATGTTTGCAAGTGAAAACAAAAACAGCCCTAAAACGTTCTTTTCCCCAAGTTCTGGGACAGAAATTTAACTATAAAGAATTATTTCTGGAGACTTGCATTGAAAACAAAAAACAGGCAGGGGTTTAAAACCAGGCATTACTACTCAGGCCAGGCTAGCCTGGAGCTGTGGATCCATGAGCTAAGATTATAGGTGCATACCACATTGAACCTGGCCCTCACACCTGATAATGTGATGTCTTCATAACCTGGTAACTGGTTCCCAGGCAGACCCTGGTGGCGGAGTTCTGACGCTCTGGACTATATCCGAAGACTGAAGGGTTCCGGTTCCATGGAGCGTTACTGGAGAACTCTGGTTTCCTGCCTCTAGAACCTCAGGAAGCTTCTGGGACCTGGCCTGGAAGACAACATTGGGACACTGCTGGTCAAGAGGTCAAGGACCTGCTGGGTGGAACCCTCCTAGACGCCCTCAGGAGACTCAGGAGATAGCCGAGCAGCAGTGTCACTGACCTCCACCTGAGATTGTTGAGTGGCAGCCTCAGTGACCTCCACGGAAGCCTTCTGGGTGGGGGCCCCAGTGACCTCCACAGGAGCCTGCTGGGTGGGGGCCTCAGTGACCTCCACAGGAGCCTGCTGGGTGGGGACCTCAGTGACCTCCGCAGGAGCCTGCTGGGTGGGGACCTCAGTGACCTCCGCAGGAGCCTGCTGGGTGGGGGCCTCAGTGACCTCCACGGAAGCCTGCTGGGTGGGGACCTCAGTGACCTCCGCAGGAGCCTGCTGGGTGGGGGCCTCAGTGACCTCCGCAGGAGCCTGCTGGGTGGGGGCCTCAGTGACCTCCGCAGGAGCCTGCTGGGTGGGGGCCTCAGTGACCTCCGCAGGAGCCTGCTGGGTGGGGGCCTCAGTGACCTCCACAGGAGCCTGCTGGGTGGGGGCCTCAGTGACCTCCACAGGAGCCTGCTGGGTGGGGGCCTCAGTGACCTCCACAGGAGCCTGCTGGGTGGGGACCTCAGTGACCTCCACAGGAGCCTGCTGGGTGGGGGCCTCAGTGACCTCCACGGAAGCCTGCTGGGTGGGGACCTCAGTGACCTCCGCAGGAGCCTGCTGGGTGGGGGCCTCAGTGACCTTCGCAGGAGCCTGCTGGGTGGGGGCCTCAGTGACCTCCGCAGGAGCCTGCTGGGTGGGGGCCTCAGTGACCTCCACAGGAGCCTGCTGGGTGGGGGCCTCAGTGACCTCCACAGGAGCCTGCTGGGTGGGGGCCTCAGTGACCTCCGCAGGAGCCTGCTGGGTGGGGGCCTCAGTGACCTCCGCAGGAGCCTGCTGGGTGGGGGCCTCAGTGACCTCCACAGGAGCCTGCTGGGTGGGGGCCTCAGTGACCTCCACAGGAGCCTGCTGGGTGGGGGCCTCAGTGACCTCCACGGAAGCCTGCTGGGTGGGGACCTCAGTGACCTCCACGGGAGCCTGCTGGGCGGGGGCCTCAGTGACCTCCGCGGGAGCCTGCTGGGCGGGGGCCTCAGTGACCTCCTCGGAAGCCTGCTGGATGGGGACCTCAGTGACCTCCACAGGAGCCTGCTGGGTGGGGGCCTCAGTGACCTCCACCTGAGATTGTTGAGTGGCAGCCTCACTGACTTCCACGGAAGCCAGCTGGATGGAGGGTTCACCGACCTCCACCTGAGATTGTTGGGTGGCAGCATCATGGGCCTCCATGACAGCCTGTTGGGTGGGGGCCTCTTGGACTTCCACGGGAGAATGCTGAGTGGAGGCGTCTAGAACCTCCACGGGAGAATGCTGAGTGGGGGCCTCTAGAACCTCCACGGGAGAATGCTGAGTGGAGGCGTCTTGGACCAAAACGGGAGAATGCTGAGTGGAGGCGTCCCGTCGTTCCACAGGAACATACTGGGTGGCGGCATCGTGGACGTCCACAGGAGCTGGCCTAGTGGCAGCCTCAGACATCCCCACTAGCAAACACTGGGTCTTGGCCTCCTGAGTTGGGTCTGGAAGAATCAGAGTGAGGAGGCCATGCCTGTGACAGCGCACCTAGACCACAGTAGAGTGAAGCTGCAGGGCAGAGCACCCCCATCACAGGACCATCCGGCGTTCTAAATCCCTTCTAAAACCCAAAGCCTTTACTCAGACGGGTCCCTCCCAAGGAGCAGGAATCTGCCGGGACCCTCCCTAGTCTTAGCACCTACTTGGCAACAGTTTCCTGCGGTAGAAACCAGCCAATCTCAAGATCAGGTCGGATACGTCCTGTTGGTAATAAGGAGGCCCGAATATCAGGATCTCAGCTTCGCCTTTAGGGTCCCACCGATTCACATGCACCAGTGTATGAGTCATAAACTCCGTGTGTGGGATGTGCTCTCCGTCCCGACCTGTGCAAGGGAGGACAGCAGAGTCGGGTGGCTTCCACATCCTGGCGGAAGGTGATGAGTAAAGGCGGTGGGGTATGGGTGGCACAGTCCCGGGCTACAGCCCCTGAGCAGGCTTTTTTCCTGGACATACCCCAATGGGGAGAGTGGACGCAGGCATCAGGAAAGGACCCTGCTTTAACCTTCATTCTTGGCCACTCACCAAACACTGCTTCCACCAGCCAAGCGTCCAGGTGAACTGCTTTCGGGCTCCTCAAGTACTCCGTGTGGAACCACTTGGGCAGCTTGCGGTCTCCCGACACCTTGAATACGGTCCCTTCAACCTGCTGAAGCTGCAGGAGCGTCTGAAACTTCTTGGAAGCGGCCATGCTGCAGGAACCTCACTGTGGTCTGCAACCATGAACCCAAAAGCAACAGCTCTTCCTGGGCCTTATTTGAAGGGCGGCTCCCTAGCCCCTCCCCTCTCGTCGAAGCCTGGCTTCTTTTCAAGGCCCCGCCCTGGCCTCCCAGTAGTCTTCTGGAAGCTGTTTGGTCTGGGTCAGCTCTTTTCCCACTGCACCCAGAGTGACAGACCGGTGTCTAGTGTTGAGATACCTGCGGAGAAGCAGCGGGAGTCAAATGAACCCAGGAAGGGAGGACCGTCCCGGAGACAGAGGAAGATCCACCATCTGACAGAATCTGACTGACTCGATGGCTAATTAAGTCCTTCATAGGCTCTGCGTGTCCTCTCTGGCCACCAACTTTCAGGATTCTTCCTTCTATTGCTTTTGGTTTCGAAGCAGGGTCTTGCTAAGTAGCCCACCCAGGTAGGAATTAAGCCAAGAATTAAACTGGGCTGCAGTATCCTGGGCTTCCAGATTTCTGTTACCTTCCCCAGGCAAGGGTGGGCAGCCAGGAGCTAGAGAAACCTTAATGAAGGCAACCACACATGTGGCTCCCTTACCAGAGGGAATCTCTTCATCCGTCATGCCTCTCTATCCTCTAATCAACTGAAATGGACTTCCATTCAACTTCCTCTTCACATTCGTTATTAGTTGCTACTTAAGAGGATGTTACAGTCTGGTGTGAGCAGTTGGGACCTCAATGCTCAGTCAGACCCAGCCTAAGAAACCCTAGAACTCACTGGGGCTCCTTGTAAACTCTATAGCAACTCTGAATGGAGAAGTGTCTGAGAAACAGCAGATGTTTAGTGGGACCCAAATAGGTCTTGAGATGTGAGCATAATAGGAATTAAGAGCCAAAGAAACGCAAAGCCCATTCAGGTGATCCGAGCGGAGTTAGAAACTTCTGTGGGTAGGCAGATTGCCTTGCTTGAAACTTTCTTGGTTACACTGAGGGCTTCAGGGGTATGTCTGTATATGCCCAATTAGTGAATTGTGCACTTTTTAACACAAGAAGTTCCTTATACTTTTGTCAAAGTGGCTATAGAATTCTTTGGTTTTCTGTGGTTTGCCTGTTGCCCAGGCAGCCTGGAACTCCATGTAGTACAAGTTGGCCTCAAATATATAGCAGTTCCTGACCCTTAGCGTCCCAAGTGCTGGGATCACAGGAACACCACCATACCTGGCTATAGTTGTGAACCAAAGATCTTTTGTTTTTGAGACAATGTCAGTATTTTGGGGTGCAGGTTTATAAAGGAGGCACAGCTCCCTATCACCCTCCGCAGCAGGAGGCCCCCTAAAATTTTAGGGACCTTGACTCAGGCCAAACAAGGATTCATTGGGGCTGGAGAGCTGGCTCAGTGGTTAAGTGCACCAACTGCTCTTGCAGAGGATCCAGGTTCGATTCCCAGCACCCACATGGAGACTAAGAACCACCTTTAATCCTAGGACTTGGGAGGCAGAGGCAGACGGATCTCTGTGAGTTCAAGGCCAACCTGGTCTACAAAGTGAGTTCTAGCTGGGGCTATAGAGAGACCCTGTCTCAAAACAAAATCACCAGGATTCATGGCTTCACCACTGAAAAGAATTTCAGGACTAACCATCTTATGAAGCAGAGTTGGATATTTAATTAAAAATGTTTTAATGTGCCAGGCATGGTGTCACATGCCTTTAATCCTAGCACTTGGGAGGCAGAGGCAGGTGGATCTTTTTTTTTTCTTTTTTTTTTTAATTTTATTTATTTTTGTATGTGTATGAGTGTAGTGTCTGCATGTAGGTCAGTGCACCCGTGTCGTGCAATGCCGCGGAGGTCAGAAGAGGGTCTCGGATTCCCCTGGAACTGGAGTTCTCCTGGAATTGGAGTTACAGACGGTTCTCAGCCGCCATGTGGGTGCTGGGGATCGAACCCGGGTCCTCTGCAAGAGCAGTTGGAGCTCTTAACCGCTAGGCTATCTCTCCATCTTTGTGAGTTCAAGGCCAGCCTGGTCTACGGAGTGAGTTCCAGGACAGCTGGGGCTACAGGGAGACCCTGTCTCGAAAATACAAAAAAAAAAAAAAAAGTTTCAATGCAGGCTTATGCATGAGGGTATGAGAAAAAGCATTCTGAAGAGAGCCCAGCCCAGCATAGGGTGTAAGTTCATTGCTTTTCCATAATTACATATATTGGATTTTGGTGAGGTTTGAAGTTACTCACTAATCACTGGGCAGCTCCTGAGGGCACCTGGCAGGATCACAATCAATGAGGCAAAAGTCTAGACCCAGAGGAGACCCTGTCTCAAAAAAAAAAAAATTCTCCATTTTGTTCAGAAATCATTCTGCGTCTGACCTTGGCATAGACTTCTGCTATGCTGGGCTTGAAGACATGCTGGGCTTGAAGGTGTGGACCCCACCCACCTAGTTTGGGGAAACTCTTAGGAATGCATCAGGGCCTATTCTCAAGCAGGAAATCTTAAAGTGTGGTGAGATTAGCTAGCTAACTGCAGACACCTGCTCTTTGTAAATGTTAATCAAATACCTCTGTTCTGGAAAATGCATGTTTGAGACTGGTGAAACATCTTAAGAAACCCTAGAACCCTTGTAAAATCGAATGTGTGTGTGTGTGTGTGTGTGTGTGTGTGTGTGTGTGTCCAAAGGTCACGTTGCTCTCCCTATTCTAGACCAGGGTATAGTCCAGTTGACCATGATAAATCTTTCTCACAATTTTCCAGCATCGGTGTGCTTGTTTCTAATTTACAAGGCTATATATCTGGGGAAAATAATGAGGCCTCATCCAAGGTCACAGACATTCAGGCTTTAAACCTGGATTATTGTTACATCAACACAAATATCGATAAGAGGAATGTTAACTCTGGGTCAGCAGCCTCCACAGGAAATGCTTCTCAGCTGGCAATAGGCTTCAATCAGATGCCAGGATGAGGGGCTCATGTTCTGATAATTTCCCTGTCTTTCTGTCCTGTAGCTCAGGCTAGCCAGCAACTCCCTAGGATCCTTCAGTTTGAGATTCCTGCCTGAGTGCTGGTATTCTTTTTTTTTTTTTTTTTTTTGAGACAGGGTCTCCCTTTAGTCCCAGCTGACCTGGAGCTCGCTCAATACACCAGGCTGGCCTTGAACTCATAGACATCCGCCTGCCTCTGCCTCCCGAGTGCTGGGATTAAAGGTGTGTACCAACGCACCTGGCTAGAATTCTTGATATAATTGTTCCTCCAAAGTCATGCTTTGCCCCATTGTGCCGGAATTTTTATTAAGACTTTTGAGGCCAGGGCGGATCTCTGAGTTCAAGGCCAGCGTGGTCTACAGAGCACGCTCCAGGCCAGCTGAGACTAAAAGGGAGACCCTGTCTTAAAAATAACCAAAACAAAGCAAAAAAAAAAAAACTTTTGAGAATTGTGAGCTGTTCTGATGAATGTTCAATTGTTTCGCTAAACTTTTCACCTCCTGTTTTCTTTGTCCACATCCTTGTTATTCAAAAGTTGGCTTTCTTGGCCAGGCATGGTGGCACACTCAGAGGCAGGTGGATCTCTGAGAGTTCAAGGCCAGCCTGGTCTACATAGTGAGTTCTGTCAGGGTGTGAGCTCCAGAAGCCCATTGGAATGCAGAGACACCTAAGACCATGTTGCCCAAGAACCTGCTCTACCAGGCTAGCCTTTGGCTATGCTAAAGCAGGCCACCACGGATTACTCAGGAATCTTCCACCTTGCCTTTCGACCCACCCCACTCTCACTGAATCTCACGCCCACCTTCTCCCTTAAATTCCCAAGCCAGACGGCATTCTGTGCTTGGATCTATCTTTCCCCTTTGCTCCGAAGAGCTTAGACCTCGTGGCCTTTCATTGGGGGGGGGGGGGAGCGCGATATAACCTTACAAGGTACAAATCAAATGCCCTCAGAAGTAACTTTAAAGAGTTGTCCATATTTTGAGACAGTGGAGAATTCCTTACTTGAAGCCATTTAGCTGTTGCCTGAAGCTTGAACTAGGTAGAGTTTAGACAGAGAGGGACATGCATGCATTAGGCAAGTAGCTGAGTTTTTATCTTGTTTCCAGAATGTGGTTTATTTCTCTGTGTGCGGACACGTTTTGTATGTTATCAGTCAGCTTCTCCCTTGCTTTGGCTCCATTTTTATCCAAATGACATAAGTCATGTTCCTGAAATGGCTTTCCAATTTCCTGCTGTATAGCTGGACTCGGGCTCTGTGCAGGCAGCTCAACACTCAGAACCAAATTTACACCGATCTCCCTTAAAGCCTGCTCATCCTTCTAGCTCCCCTATTTCTTTCACCAATACCACCTCGGGGAAATCTCAAGTTGACCTTTGAATCTTCCCTGGTGTGTTCTCTAATCATCCGTCAAATCAGGTCCACTGCTAACTCACTAGGTTCTTGTTTCTCTTTTTTTTTTTTTTTTAATGGAGTCTTGCAATGTGTATGTTACAGGTGTGTGTTGACACACTTTNGTCCCGTCGTTCCACAGGAACATACTGGGTGGCGGCATCGTGGACGTCCACAGGAGCTGGCCTAGTGGCAGCCTCAGACATCCCCACTAGCAAACACTGGGTCTTGGCCTCCTGAGTTGGGTCTGGAAGAATCAGAGTGAGGAGGCCATGCCTGTGACAGCGCACCTAGACCACAGTAGAGTGAAGCTGCAGGGCAGAGCACCCCCATCACAGGACCATCCGGCGTTCTAAATCCCTTCTAAAACCCAAAGCCTTTACTCAGACGGGTCCCTCCCAAGGAGCAGGAATCTGCCGGGACCCTCCCTAGTCTTAGCACCTACTTGGCAACAGTTTCCTGCGGTAGAAACCAGCCAATCTCAAGATCAGGTCGGATACGTCCTGTTGGTAATAAGGAGGCCCGAATATCAGGATCTCAGCTTCGCCTTTAGGGTCCCACCGATTCACATGCACCAGTGTATGAGTCATAAACTCCGTGTGTGGGATGTGCTCTCCGTCCCGACCTGTGCAAGGGAGGACAGCAGAGTCGGGTGGCTTCCACATCCTGGCGGAAGGTGATGAGTAAAGGCGGTGGGGTATGGGTGGCACAGTCCCGGGCTACAGCCCCTGAGCAGGCTTTTTTCCTGGACATACCCCAATGGGGAGAGTGGACGCAGGCATCAGGAAAGGACCCTGCTTTAACCTTCATTCTTGGCCACTCACCAAACACTGCTTCCACCAGCCAAGCGTCCAGGTGAACTGCTTTCGGGCTCCTCAAGTACTCCGTGTGGAACCACTTGGGCAGCTTGCGGTCTCCCGACACCTTGAATACGGTCCCTTCAACCTGCTGAAGCTGCAGGAGCGTCTGAAACTTCTTGGAAGCGGCCATGCTGCAGGAACCTCACTGTGGTCTGCAACCATGAACCCAAAAGCAACAGCTCTTCCTGGGCCTTATTTGAAGGGCGGCTCCCTAGCCCCTCCCCTCTCGTCGAAGCCTGGCTTCTTTTCAAGGCCCCGCCCTGGCCTCCCAGTAGTCTTCTGGAAGCTGTTTGGTCTGGGTCAGCTCTTTTCCCACTGCACCCAGAGTGACAGACCGGTGTCTAGTGTTGAGATACCTGCGGAGAAGCAGCGGGAGTCAAATGAACCCAGGAAGGGAGGACCGTCCCGGAGACAGAGGAAGATCCACCATCTGACAGAATCTGACTGACTCGATGGCTAATTAAGTCCTTCATAGGCTCTGCGTGTCCTCTCTGGCCACCAACTTTCAGGATTCTTCCTTCTATTGCTTTTGGTTTCGAAGCAGGGTCTTGCTAAGTAGCCCACCCAGGTAGGAATTAAGCCAAGAATTAAACTGGGCTGCAGTATCCTGGGCTTCCAGATTTCTGTTACCTTCCCCAGGCAAGGGTGGGCAGCCAGGAGCTAGAGAAACCTTAATGAAGGCAACCACACATGTGGCTCCCTTACCAGAGGGAATCTCTTCATCCGTCATGCCTCTCTATCCTCTAATCAACTGAAATGGACTTCCATTCAACTTCCTCTTCACATTCGTTATTAGTTGCTACTTAAGAGGATGTTACAGTCTGGTGTGAGCAGTTGGGACCTCAATGCTCAGTCAGACCCAGCCTAAGAAACCCTAGAACTCACTGGGGCTCCTTGTAAACTCTATAGCAACTCTGAATGGAGAAGTGTCTGAGAAACAGCAGATGTTTAGTGGGACCCAAATAGGTCTTGAGATGTGAGCATAATAGGAATTAAGAGCCAAAGAAACGCAAAGCCCATTCAGGTGATCCGAGCGGAGTTAGAAACTTCTGTGGGTAGGCAGATTGCCTTGCTTGAAACTTTCTTGGTTACACTGAGGGCTTCAGGGGTATGTCTGTATATGCCCAATTAGTGAATTGTGCACTTTTTAACACAAGAAGTTCCTTATACTTTTGTCAAAGTGGCTATAGAATTCTTTGGTTTTCTGTGGTTTGCCTGTTGCCCAGGCAGCCTGGAACTCCATGTAGTACAAGTTGGCCTCAAATATATAGCAGTTCCTGACCCTTAGCGTCCCAAGTGCTGGGATTCAGAGAACACCACCATACCTGGCTATAGTTGTGAACCAAAGATCTTTTGTTTTGAGACAATGTCAGTATTTTGGGGTGCAGGTTTATAAAGGAGGCACAGCTCCCTATCACCCTCCGCAGCAGGAGGCCCCCTAAAATTTAGGGACCTTGACTCAGGCCAAACAAGGATTCATTGGGGCTGGAGAGCTGGCTCAGTGGTTAAGTGCACCAATGCTCTTGCAGAGGATCCAGTTCGATTCCCAGCAACCACATGGAGGACTAAGAACCACCTTTAATCCTAGGACTTGGGAGGCAGAGCAGACGGATCTCTGTGAGTTCAAGGCCAACCTGGTCTACAAAGTGAGTCTAGCTGGGGCTATAGAGAGACCCTGTCTCAAAACAAAATCACCAGGATTCATGCTTCACCACTGAAAAGAATTTCAGGACTAACCATCTTATGAAGCAGAGTTGATATTTAATTAAAAATGTTTTAATGTGCCAGGCATGGTGTCACATGCTTTAATCCTAGCACTTGGGAGGCAGAGGCAGTGGATCTTTTTTTTTTCTTTTTTTTTTAATTTTATTTATTTTTGTATGTGTATGAGTGTAGTGTCTGCATGTAGGTCAGTGCACCCGTGTCGTGCAATGCCGCGGAGGTCAGAAGAGGGTCTCGGATTCCCTGGAACTGGAGTTCTCCTGGAATTGGAGTTACAGACGGTTCTCAGCCGCCATGTGGGTGCTGGGGATCGAACCCGGGTCCTCTGCAAGAGCAGTTGGAGCTCTTAACCGCTAGGCTATCTCTCCATCTTGTGATTCAAGGCCAGCCTGGTCTACGGAGTGAGTTCCAGGACAGCTGGGGCTACAGGGAGACCCTGTCTCGAAAATACAAAAAAAAAAAAAAAAAGTTTCAATGCAGGCTTATGCATGAGGGTATGAGAAAAAGCATTCTGAAGAGAGCCCAGCCCAGCATAGGGTGTAAGTTCATTGCTTTTCCATAATTACATATATTGGATTTTGGTGAGGTTTGAAGTTACTCACTAATCACTGGGCAGCTCCTGAGGGCACCTGGCAGGATCACAATCAATGAGGCAAAAGTCTAGACCCAGAGGAGACCCTGGTCTCAAAAAAAAAAAAATTCTCCATTTTGTTCAGAAATCATTCTGCGTCTGACCTTGGCATAGACTTCTGCTATGCTGGGCTTGAAGACATGCTGGGCTTGAAGGTGTGGACCCCACCCACCTAGTTTGGGGAAACTCTTAGGAATGCATCAGGGCCTATTCTAAGCAGGAAATCTTAAAGTGTGGTGAGATTAGCTAGCTAACTGCAGACACCTGCTCTTTGTAAATGTTAATCAAATACCTCTGTCTGGAAAATGCATGTTTGAGACTGGTGAAACATCTTAAGAAACCCTAGAACCCTTGTAAAATCGAATGTGTGTGTGTGTGTGTGTGTGTGTGTGTGTGTGTGTGTCCAAAGGTCACGTTGCTCTCCCTATTCTAGACCAGGGTATAGTCCAGTTGACCATGATAAATCTTTCTCACAATTTTCCAGCATCGGTGTGCTTGTTTCTAATTTACAAGGCTATATATCTGGGGAAAATAATGAGGCCTCATCCAAGGTCACAGACATTCAGGCTTTAAACCTGGATTATTGTTACATCAACACAAATATCGATAAGAGGAATGTTAACTCTGGGTCAGCAGCCTCCACAGGAAATGCTTCTCAGCTGGCAATAGGCTTCAATCAGATGCCAGGATGAGGGGCTCATGTTCTGATAATTTCCCTGTCTTTCTGTCCTGTAGCTCAGGCTAGCCAGCAACTCCCTAGGATCCTTCAGTTTGAGATTCCTGCCTGAGTGCTGGTATTCTTTTTTTTTTTTTTTTTTGAGACAGGGTCTCCCTTTAGTCCCAGCTGACCTGGAGCTCGCTCAATACACCAGGCTGGCCTTGAACTCAAAGACATCCGCCTGCCTCTGCCTCCCGAGTGCTGGATTAAAGGTGTGTACCAACGCACCTGGCTAGAATTCTTGATATAATTGTTCCTCCAAAGTCATGCTTTGCCCCATTGTGCCGGAATTTTTATTAAGACTTTTGAGGCCAGGGCGGGTCTTGAGTTCAAGGCCAGCGTGGTCTACAGAGCACGCTCCAGGCCAGCTGAGACTAAAAGGGAAACCCTGTCATATAAATAAACCAAAACAAAGCAAAAAAAAAAAACTTTTTGAGAATTGTGAGCTGTTCTGATGAATGTTCAATTGTTTCGCTAAACTTTTCACCTCCTGTTTTCTTTGTCCACATCCTTGTTATTCAAAAGTTGGCTTTCTTGGCCAGGCATGGTGGCACACTCAGAGGCAGGTGGATCTCTGAGAGTTCAAGGCCAGCCTGGTCTACATAGTGAGTTCTGTCAGGGTGTGAGCTCCAGAAGCCCATTGGAATGCAGAGACACCTAAGACCATGTTGCCCAAGACCTGCTCTACCAGGCTAGCCTTTGGCTATAACAGCAGGCCACATAGAATTACTCAGGAATCTTCCACCTTGCCTTTTCGACCCACCCCACTCTCACTGAATCTCACGCCCACCTTCTCCCTTAAATTCCCAAGCCAGACGGCATTCTGTGCTTGGATCTATCTTTCCCCTTTGCTCCGAAGAGCTAGACCTCGTGGCCTTTCATTGGGGGGGGGGGGGGGGTTATAACCTTACAAGTTCCAGCTGGGGCTACAGAGAGATCCTGTCTCAAAAAGACCCACCCTCTTAAAAACATGAACAGTTGACTTTCTAGGTAGGAGAGACACTGAGCAGTTTAGAGCCCTGGCTGCTCTTGGCAGAGGACTCAGTTCAGTTCCCAGCACCTCACAGCATCTAACATTCTATAACTCCAGTTCAGGGGTTCCAATGTCCTCTTTCTGGCCTCGGTGGGCATTGTATACACTCATACACATTAAGAATAACGAATTTTTAAATCTTATTTAAAAGTTGTCTGGGCTAGAGAGATGGCTCAGTGGTTAAGAGCACAGACTGCTCTTACAGAGGACCCGGTTTGATTCCCAGCACCCACATGGTGGGCTAAAACTGTCTTTAATTCCAGTTCTGGGGAATCCGATGCCACCTCTTCTGCCTCCGCGGCATTTTCGCAACATGGGCGCACCAACCTACATGTAGACAGTACACTCATACATATAAAAAATAAAAATAGGAGCTGAGAGATGGCCTGACATGGCTGGGAGTCGGGTAGAGACTTCTTGCAGAGGACCCAGGTTTTGATCCCAGCACACACATGGGGCTGAGAACCGTCTGTAACTCCCAGTTCCAGGGGAATCTGACACCCTCTTCTGACCTCCTTAGCATTGCACGACAAGGGTGCACAAACCTACATCGCAGACAGTACATTCATACACATAAAAAATAAATACAATTTTAAAAAGTTGTCTTTCTTGGGGCTGGAGAGATGGCTCATTAGTTACGAGCACTGGTTGCTCTTGCAGAGGACCTGGGTCATATTCCCAGCACCCACATGGCAGCTAACTCAAGTTCCAGGGGATCTGACCCCCTCTTCTGATCTCCACAGGCTTTGTATAACACCAGTTCACTTATATACATGTAGGCAATACACTCATACACACAAAAAATTAAAATTTTTTGGTCTTTCTGAGATGGGGTCTCACAGAGATCCACCTGCCTCTACCTCCCAAGTGCTGGGATCAAAGGTGTGCACCACCACACCCTGCAGTAAAAAAAAATATTTTTTTGCCCTTTTCAAGACAGGGTCTCCCTGTAGCTCTGGCTGTCCTGGAACTCACTCTGTAAACCAGGCTGGCCTCGAACTCACAGAGATCCGCGTGCCTCTGCCTCCTGGAACTCAGTCTGTAAACCAGGCTGGCCTCAAACTCACAGAGATCCGTGTGTCTCTGCCTCCCAAGTGCTAGGATTAAAGGCGTGCACCACCACGCCGGGCATTTATTTATTTCTGTATGTGTATCAATGTACTGTCTGCATGCAGGTTTGTGCACCCGTGTCGTGCAATGCCGCGGAGGTCAGAAGAGGGTCTCGGATTCCCCTGGAACTGGAGTTCTCCTGGAATTGGAGTTTCAGACGGTTCTCGGCCGGCATGTGGGTGCTGGGGATCGAACCCGGGTCCTCTGTAAGAGCGGTCGGCGCTCTTAACCGCTAGGCCATCTCTCCAGCCCTTAAGTTGTCTTTCTTGACTGGTGCTCTGTTCTCTCTGCACTTACTGGCTGTCTCCTAACGTGAAGGCTTGAACACAAGCCTGACGAAGCTCTCAGCTGGCTGGTTTGTTCCTCAGCACTCACTTGCAGGCACTACTCAGAAGGACTTTCCTCCCACATAGGACCATGGAATTGTCACAGGCACGCCTCTCAGAGATCCACTCCTTTAGAATAAAGCTCAGGCAGAGTCAGATTCGTCCTCTCGGGTCCTTCTCTTCACATGACACTTTTGGGGAGGGGCTGGGGGATGTTGAGAGGGTCTTAATGGGGTTTCCTTGTAGTGTCAGCTGGGCTGAACTCAATATGTAAATCAGGCTGGCCTTGATCTCACAGAGATCTGTCTGCCTCTGCCTCAGGGTCCTGGGAATAAAAGCCTGTACTACCATGCCTGAAATTTGTGGAGTTTATATTGTAACCATTTTCCATGTGAAAATGAAGACAGATTGAAGACCATTAGCTTGCTGCCCCCCAACAGCCAGCCTTGGGCACAGGTATGAGGAACAGGTCAAGAAATGGCCATTATGGGGCTGGAGAGATGGCCTAGTGGTTAAGAGCTCCACGACGACTACTCTTGCAGAGGACCGGGATTCGATCCCCAGCACCCACATGGCGGCTGAGAACCATCTTTGACTCCAGTTCCAGGGGAATCTGATGCCCTCTTCTGACCTCCATGGCATTGCACAACACGGGTACACAAACCTACATGCAGACAGTACATTCATACACATAAAAAAATTAAAATTAAAAAAATTTTAATGGCCATTTCCTGAGCCTGTGAGGCAAAGAGTGAAAGATCCCAGCCTGTGTCTCAGCCCTGCTACCCACTTATGCATCCTCCCAATCTGCCCCACCAAAAGCCAATTTAGCCCAGCACAGCATTCCCCGTCTGTATGATGTGCACCCCCTGAGCAAGTCCTCTGAGGCAGGGTGCAGCCAGAGCTGGGCACCTGTGGACTGGGCCTGCTGCAGAAGTGTGGCTTAAAAAAAAAAAAATTATGGAGACTGCAAAAGCATAGCTCTCACCTCAGTGGGGAAGAGATAGTTTATTCTGGACCCAAATATGCGTGTCCATGGCCTGGGAACACTGATTCAGGTTATCCCAAATTCCAGGTTCCAGCATGGAAGCAGTTTCATAAAGTTTTTATAGTAACAGGACAAAGGAAAATCATAAAACACTTTTCAAATACATTGGTGAATACATTCAGTAGGCAGGTCATAGCAAGGGGGGTTGGGGGGTGGATTCTACCATAGGTCTCAGATGCTTTCTGATGACATTCTCAGACTTTTATATGTATTTACATATTTGTTTAGTCTTTTTGAGATAGGGTCTCCCTGTAGCCCCAGCTGGCTTGGAACTCACTCTGTGGACCAAGCTGGCCTTGAACTCACAGAGATCCAACTGCCTCTGCCTCCCAAGTGCTGGGATTAAAACTTTAAAAAAAAATTTTTATTGAGCCAGGTGTGGTGGCACAGGTATTAGAGTTCTGGTTTGAAATGTCACTGTGATGAGAAATTAAGTCATTTCACACACAAACTTGGCAGACTGGACCATTTTTATTAGGATTCAATTGGCTCACTGAGGAGAGTTGACTTTTACACAAATTTGTACATAGAAAAATACACTAGCATGAAAGCATGGTTATTTTTTTTATCAAATCTGAAGGATTTTCAAAGACAGTGCAGAGTATTGAAGTCAAAGTGGCTCGTGCAGCCCCGTGTCATGCCTATGCTAAGTTTGAACCCAATACAACCACTATCTATTCCATATTTACTTCTCAACAGCTGCACTATGAAAACATTGACTTGTTTTTATTTACAAGAGAGACATAAAAATGTGTCCTGATATGGAATATACTCCGCTGAAGTCTTATGGCAATGTTAGAAGGCACAGCCGTGTGGTTATTGGCCTGCTCTTGAAACATCATTACACAGTTAGATGCATATGCCTCAACCGTGTCTTTGGTATTTAAAAGAATCCTTCCTCTCAAGACTAGGTGGCTAATTTCCCTATGGAGTCGTCAAAGGACAGTGGCAATAAATGATTGTTGTTCAATAAAAAAGTCACTTGAGAATTACCACATAGAGGTAATTATTTTCATTATACTTGTTTTTCTAATAATAGTTCTACCAAACATTTACTGTCTCAAGATACATTTAAAGTTTTTTTTTAAATTATACTCAATGATATTCCTACTCACTAAGCTTCTTGGAAATTTCAATGTTCTTTTTTCTTTTTGGTTATATTTATTATTTATGTATGAGGGTGTACATGTACAATGGGGCGCGTGCAAAAATCAAAGGACAACTTTGGGAAAATCTGTTCTCCCCTTGTGGGACCCGGGGATTGAACTTGGGTCTTCAGGCTCTGTTGCAAGAGCCTTTACCTGCTAAGCCATCTTCCTGGCTCAGGTTTATTTTCTTCAAACCCCTGTCATTCATAAGACTTCTGGAGCACACTCTGAAACCAACCTTCTTCTTGGTATAAAGACGCTTTGGCAATAGTTAGTAGAATACATGATCTGGCGAGACCCAGCAATGATCCCAAAGAAAAGCACAAGCTATTCAACACTTTTTCTTCAACGAGAATACAAACATGGCTGCTTGAACACAAAACATAGATCTCCCATCAAACACAGCAAACAAGCATTCTACATAATTAAAGATGAATTTCCTTCAATTAAGCCAATGGAAGAGTAAAACAATTCAGAAAATATCAAAGTATCAATACAGAGCCTGATGCTGAAGGCAGAAGATTAGTAACTGGTAAACTAGTTGAATCCAGGGCCTGCAGATGCCAGACCAACAGTAGAAACACGAAGAGAAGAAGCTGCAACTGTTCTTACCACATACAGCCGAAGCACCAGCGGTGGCCCGACATGCCCAGAACCAACAGCCTGGTGCAAATGCCTGCATCTCAGTGAACTGGAGCCACAGGCTCTGAGATCCTGACCCTTCAGGTAACACAAGTGCCATGGGAATATGGCCAAGAGCCAGAAACTTGACTTCACTTATTCCCACTACTTAGCCAGTCTTTCACCCTCCACCACACTGAGTCCAGTCTACCCGGGGTCCACAGATAAGGCCATAATTTGTCTATTCTTCCCTCAAGGGAATATTTAAAGTACTGCCAAAAGACATCAATCTGCTATGTGCATATTCTTACTTAACATTCAAGTGGTAAAGAGTGATGTTCTATGAGGTCATCTATAGTGTGATTTTTTTTTTTTTTTAAGTTTGGATTCAAGACCATGACAGCTTTTTCACTGCATCAGAGATCTTAATGTGAGACTCTGGGTCTGTACATGTTAAAGCAGGTAAGACAGGTCGGCATTTACATATCAGACAACTTTTGTGCCTGCAGAAGCCTGAATCCTTGAATGACCTACCACCACCAAGGGGCTGAGGATTTATAAGGCACTTTTGGCTCTGTGAAATAGATCTCCTAATTCTCAGACTAAATCTTAAAGAAATATTTCTAAGGCTGGAACCACTTAAAAACTGGATGCTCTGTTAAGGTCTCAAGGACATGAGAAGCAGTCAGCACACAATACCTGCTAATCTCACTGTGGAATGTGTCAGCCACAGAGCTCACAGACAAGAGCCCCCACATCTGTGGTGCTGCTGACTCAGTTTCTCAACAGCCACACGCCCCCTTTGGCTTCTCCTCACTTAGGTGGTCTGCAGACGTGTGGCCATTGGATCGCACCACTCCTTCAGGAATCCAGGACTTGTCCACACACCGTTCCATTCGCTTCATTATCAGATCCAGGAGTGTCTCAATGGCCTGGCTTATGTTGGTCCCATTTGCTGCACTTGTTTCAAAATAAGGGATTCTGGAAGACAGAAAGAACTCAGGTAACTGATGTGGAAGAAGCACAGTAACTTTTGTCCTTTATAATTTAAATTAGAAAATAAGGACAAGCTCAGTGGTACACGCCCTTAATTCCAGCACTCATGAACCAGAGGCGAGCAGATCTCTGTGAGATTAAGGCCAGGCTGGTCTATATAGTGAATTCCATCCAGGCCAGCTGGGGCTACAGAGAAACCTGTGGAAAGAAAGCAAGCAAGAGAAAGGAAGGGAGGGCGGGAAGACAGGAGGAAGGGAGGGAAGCAATCTAAATATACAAGATGGCAGAAACGTCTGGATCCTCAACACTGAAAAGAAAAATGAAAATAGGCTATTGAGGCCAGTCCAGCAACATAGAAAGAAAATAGAAAACAATTCACACTGTATTGAAACAATTCGCACTGTATTTGAAGGCATTTTAGAGCCTTCAAAAGTTTAAAAAAAAAAAAAAGGGAGCTTGTTTTATAGTACGAATCTTAGGAACATTATAGCATTAAAACTTTTTATTTATGTATTATTTTTTATGTGTATGAGGATACTGTCTGCATGTAGGTTGGTGCACCCGTGTTGCGCAATGCCGAGGAGGTCAGAGGAGGGTGTCGGATTCCCCTGGAACTGGAGTTAAAGACACTTCTTAGCAGCCATATGGGTGCTGGGAATCAAACCCGGGTCCTCTGCAAGAGCAGTGGGTGCTCTTAACTGCTGAGCCATCCATCTCTCCAGCCCTGCATTAAAACTTTTTTAAAGGCAGGAGTGGAACTGCATGCCTGTAAAATCAGCACTTGAAAGGCTGAGGCAGGAGGATTATCTAGAGTCCATAGCCATCCCAGGCTTTGAAGCAAGATCTTGACTCAAAACACAAAATCTTTTATTTATTTTGACTATTTTTAAACTTAAATCTCATTACAAAAAAAAAACCCTATTAAATTCTTCTCTGAAAAGTATAACTGAAACATTCTTTAAAAAAACATGAGGGTGGGGCTGGAGAGATAGCCTAGCGGTTAAGAGCACCGACGCTCTTGCAGAGGACCCGGGTTCGATCCCCAGCACCCACATGGCGGCTGAGAACCGTCTGTAACTCCAATTCCAGGAGAACTCCAGTTCCAGGGGAATCCGAGACCCTCTTCTGACCTCCGCGGCGTTGCACGACACGGGTGCACAGACCTGCATGCAGACAATACATTCATACACATACAAAAAAAAAAAAAAAAAAAAAAAAACATGAGGGTGCTGGGCGTGGTGGTGCTCGCCTTTAATCTCTTGAGAGAAATAAACACGGAGATCTCCCTTTGAGAATTCTTCCAACTTTCTTTGAAGTCTCTTTCATAAAAAGACAGATGTTGCCATGTGGTAGCACACGCCTTTAATCCAGCACTCGGAGGCAGAGGCAAGTGGATCTCTGTGAGTTCAAGGCCAGCCTGGTCTACATAGGTGAGTTCCGGGACAGCTGGGACTAAAGGGAGACCCTGCCTCAAAAAAAAAGGCTAGCTGTGGCCTTTGAGAGTACAGGGAGGTACTGTCTCTCAAAACCAAAAAGTACCAGTGTATAGTGGCTCATGCCTGCAGTTGACATACTCTGCAGAAGTGAGGCAGGAGGACCACCATGAGCTCAAGGCTAGCTTGAGCTACTAGTTTCAGGCTAGTCTGGGCAAAGAACACAAAATATTTTTAAATTTTTTTATTTATTATTTATTATTATTATTATTATTGGTATTTTTGAGACAGGGTCTCTCTTTTAGTTCCAGCTGGCCTGGAGTTCTCTCTGTAGACCAGGCTGGCCTTGAACTCACAGAGATCTGCTGCCTCTTGCTCCTGAGTGCTGGGATTAAAGGGCATGTGCCACCACGCCCAGCCTATTATTTTATTTTATGTGTATGCATATTATATTGCCTACATGTGTGCAAGCACACCTTGTCAGGCAATGCCTGAAGAGGTCAGAAGAGAGCATCAGATCCCCTGGAAATGGACTTACAGAGGTTTGTCAGCTGCATGTGGGTTGCTGGGAATTGAACTCAGGTCATCTGCAAGAAAAGCCAGTGTTCGGGGTGGAGAGATAGCCTAGCGGTTAAGAGCACTGACGCTCTTGCAGAGGACCCGGGTTCGATCCCAGCACCCACATGGCGGCTGAGAACCGTCTGTAACTCCAATTCCAGGAGAACTCCAGTTCCAGGGGAATCCGAGACCCTCTCTGACCTCCGCGGCATTGCACGACACGGGTGCACAGACCTGCATGCAGACAGTACAATTCATCAACAACATCAAATAAAATAATAATAAAAAAAAATTTTTTTAAAAAGAAAAGCCAGTGTTCTTAACCACTGAACCATCTCTCCAGCCCCAATGTTTTATACTTTTTAAAGTAATACACAAATATCTCAAAGTCAGGGGCTGGGAGGAAAGTGAGTTTAAAGAGCCAGCAAAGTGGTGCACACCTGTAATTCTGGCACTCAGCAGAGACAGGGTCACTGCAAGTTCAAAGCCAACGCCAGCCTGGTTTACATAGGGGAGTTCCAGCCTGGTCTACAAAGGGGAGCTCCAGGCCCCAGCCAGGGCTACAGAGCAACAACAAAGATGACAACAACAACAACAAAAATGGGGGGAGGAGGGCAGATTTCTGTGACATTGAGGCTAGCCTGATCTACACAGGGAGTTCCAGGCCATCTGGAGCTACAGAAGATCCTATCTCAAAAAAAAAAAAAAAAAGGAAGGAGGAAAGGAAGGAAGGAAGGAAGGAAGGAAGGAAGGAAGGAAGAGAGGGAGGGAAGGAGGGAGGGACAAAGGAAAGGAAGGAAGGGAGGGAGGGAGGGAGGAAGGAGGGAGGGAGGGAGGGAGGAAAAAAGAAAGGAAGGAAGGAAGGGAGGGAGGGAGAGAGGAGAGGAGAGAGGAGAGGAGAGGAAGGAAGAAGGAAGGAAGGGAGAAAAATAAAGGAAGGAAGGAAGGAAGGCAAAGAAAGGAAAGAAAGACAAGAAATTTTAAAAAGAAAAATGAGAACAAAGTACATAGTGGCGCACTTGGGAAGCTGAGGCAGGAGGATTGAAAGTTCCAGGCTGGCCAAGAGTCACATAGCAGTACAACAGGATCCTGTTTCAAAAACCAAAAGCAACAGCAATCAATAAGATTCTGGTTCCCACCCCAGCTCTTAAGTCCTTATTTGTGTCCTTATCTCTGTATCTGGGAAGAAGAGGAGCCAAAGGCTGTGGTGAAGTCTTGGGTTAAGGACGGGAGATAACACAGGCACATAAGCCAGTAGAAGCCCAGCTCCCAGCCACTGCTTCAGAAGTGTTCCGACAATGGGATTCTTCTCCCAAAGATATTATCCTACTGGACGGTAGATGCATGCCTGTAATCCCAGCACTCTACAGATAGGATGTCTGCACAGTCTAGGGCAGCCTGGTCTACATAATGAGCTGCAGTTCCCTTCCAGGGCTACATGGAGAACCTATCTCAAAATAAAACTTTTCTGTGTTTCTCTCCCCCACCTCCAAAAAAAACCCTATTAAGCAAAAATTAGTAATCTAGGCAGAAATTCAAAAGAATGGATAATGTACCCATAGAAAAACATACTGCCTTAGCCGGGCGTGGTGGCGCACGCCTTTAATCCTAGCACTTGGGAGGCAGAGGCAGGCGGATCTTTGTGAGTTCAAGGCCAGCCTGGTCTATGGAGTGAGTTCCAGGACAGCTGGGGCTACAAGGAGACCCTGTCTCGAAAAGACCAAAAAAAAAAAGAAAAAAGAAAAGAAAAACATACTGCCCCTTCTGTCCACAAGGTGGTGCTAACATAGCACTACCTTGGGACTATATCACTACAGATAGGAAAAAGGATTGTCTGATATTGACACCAGCCTATAAATGGTCACTTAATGGCTATTTGGAGTTCAGGAAGACAATTTTAATGTGCTTTTGGGGGGGTTCTTTTTTTTTTTTTTAAGACAGGGTCTCCCTGTAGCTCCGACTGTCCTGGAACTTGCTACCTAGACCAGGCTGGCCTAGAACTCCCAAAGATCCACCTGCCTCTGCCTCCCAAGTACTAGAATTAAAGGCGTGTGCCACCATGCCCGGCCTTTAATGTGTTTTTTTTTTTAATTTTTTTAATAAATTTTATTTATTTTGTATGTGTATGAATGTACTGTCTGCATGTAGGTCTGTGCACCCGTGTCATGCAATACCGCAGAGGTCAGAAGAGGGTGTCGGATTCCCCTGGAACTGGAGTTAAAGACGGTTCTCAGCCGCCATGTGGGTGCTGGGGATGGAACTCGGGTCCTCTGCAAGAGCAGTCAGTGCTCTCAACCACTTGGCCATCTCTCCAGCCCCTAAAGTGCTTTTAAAAACAGATTAATCCACAATATTTAAAATAAAAATATTAAGTTAAAAAAATGATAAATAGTTCCAATCAATGTGAGTGACAATCTTATTTATAGTTTCCCCAGCAGGGTATTTACATTTCACTCAGGTCAGAATCCACTTCCAGCTGACTTCTAGTATCTATTCAGTGACAAAACTTGAGGATCTTAAAGGTTGCCAGGAACGGAATTATAGTATAGCTCGGTGGTAGAGAACTTGCCAGGCATATGCTAAGTCTTGGGTCCAGTCCCCAGCATAGCAAAAGTTGTCGGAACGACAGCCAGGATGTTTAGTGGATTTTATTAAATGCTTCTAGATATCTGGCTTACATGTGAATCCAGAATTTATGGAGGAATTTCTCAGTAAATCGAGTCTTGCTGGGTGGTAATTGAGCAGTTACAGCTGGTGTTTGAACCTGAAAGATGGTGGCAAATGAAATCTAAAGCCTCTACTGAACTAGCCTCTGGAAAGCAGTCTTGTGTGCTTAACGGTGGCTTTATCTTTGTGGTTTCCGAGCATGCCCAGGGACAGGATACTAATTTGTTTCTCAACTCAAGGAAGGATGCCAGGTTTGCAAGGGATCAAACCATTGGCGATCAAGTGATTCGGACCACGTGACGGAGTACAGAGCTAGCACCAAGCTCCTGCCCAGTCCAGTCCCCTGAAGCCCCAAAATGGTCTGTACAGATATCGGATATGGTTAATGTTGGGAGTAAAAGTTTGCAGCTACTTCTTCCTTCCAGAAACTGTCCCGTGCCTTCTTCATCAGCGGCCAGCGGGACATCTTAAGGTGCCGCCCATTTGTTTGCACAGCACACAATATGTACATTTGGTTGTACTTTAATCCCACTCACAACTGGTAGAGGGTTTGGGCAAAGGGGCTTGTTACTACCACAGTGAGACCCTGCCTTTAAAAAAAATATATATCTCAGCCGGGAGTAGTGGCACACGCCTTTAATCCTAGCACTCGGGAGGCAGAGGCAGAGGCAGAGGCAGAGGCAGAGGCAGGCGGATCTTTGTGAGTTCAAGGCCAGCCTGGTCTACAGAGTGAGTTCCAGGACAGCTGGGGCTACAGGGAGACCTGTCTCAAAAAGACCTCATTTTAATTCAACTCAAACCCTATAGATTGAGCCCATCTCTGTGGTGTCCACTGTGAGCTGGACACAGACAACAGCAGTCCTCAGCTTGCTAAGATTCCCAGTGGACAGAAGGCAACACAGGAGCCTCTGTTGGGAGGCAGGCTGCAGAATCCCGAGAGCCAGAGTGGAGGGAACAAGAACAAGCAGGCTCGGAGTGGGAAGTCATCCTGACTCTCCCTCTGTTCTTGAAAAAACACTAGTTGACTGACTGCAGCAGACTCCTTTCCTCGGCCTGCACCTGCCTTACACACTTCTCAATGGCACAGGCGATGCCCCAGTTTCTATTGCTTCATGGCTGACTTCCTCCTCACCCCGTTGCAACACAGCGTGCCCCCTCCCCCCCCGCAACTGCAGTCTGCCCTGTGGCTTTGCCCTGTTTCCTTTCCACTCTATTGCATGCCTCTCGAGGGGGAGGGGGTACGGCAGAACAACCTGTCAACTCTGCCAACCTCCACCTCAGAACTTCCCAAGTCAGCTGGTCACCACCACCACCATGCAGAAGCAGGAAAATTACGTGGGAAGCTGTTAAAAGGCAGTAGTCCCCAGGGCCCCAACCCACAGTATGCCACCTTAGCTGGGCAGAACATTTCCCAGAACTTGCTCTCTGGTTAGGGTGGACCACAAGAGATTTGGGGCTGGATGTGGAGGGCGGAAGTGAAATTGTATCTTTTTGAGGACCTTCACATAGTGGCACTGAGCTGCTGACTCATCTGGACATAACCTAGCAACCAGATCAGCACCTGTTCTACCTCCCTCGCCTCTCATCAGAGTCCAAGCCAGGTGTGTGGTTAGCCCTGTGATCAACGATCAGCGTCCAAGCCAGGTGTGTGGTTAGCCCTGTGATCAACGGCCTGTTGGCTTGTGCAGACGCTCACGCCACCAGGTCAGAGGCAACAGCTGACAGGACCATCAGACACTGCTGTGGCTCCCACCCAGCTTCACCTTCTCTAACCATTCTGCACTGTGCAGCCTCCCTTCCTGCTGGCCCATCCTGGGAACCTCAAGCAGCCACAAACCACAAAGAGACAGAAACTTCCAGATCCCACTTAACCTGCTTCCCACACACTGTAAGGTTATTCCTTCACAGAGGGCCTGCGTATTTATGTGGGTACACACGTGTGTGTTTGTGAAGGCCAGAGGGCAACCTTAGCTATCTAGTATCTCCTCAGATACTGTCCAACTTGTTTTCTGAGACAAGGTCTCTCACTGACCTGGAACTCACCAATCAGCCTAAGGCTGGTTGGCCAGTTAGCCTGAGGGATGCACCTGTCTCTGCTTCTTAACACTGGGCTTCCAACAGCAAGGCATGTCCAACCTTTTTTTTTTTTTTTAAGATTTATTTATTTAGGCCAGGCATGGTGGCATATGCTTTTAATCCCAGCACTCAGGAGGCAGAGGCAGGCAGTTCAAGACCAGCCTGGTCTTCATAGTAAGTTCCAGGCCAGCTGGGGCAGACCCTGACTCAAAATAAATAAAAAATTTGTTATGTGTATGTGTGATTACCTGCATATATGTATATGTGCTGTGTGCATGCCTGGTTCCTGAGGAGGCCAGAAGGTGTCAGATCCTCCAGAACTGGAGTTCCAGGTCTCTGGGAGTCACTGTGTAGATGCTAGGAATCAAACGAGGACCCTCTGAAGACCAGTAAGTGCTCTTAACTACTGAGCCATCTCTCCAGCCCTCTGCTGTGGTTGTTTCCTCTTCCTCTTCTTCCTGTTGTTACTGTGTTCTGGGGCTTAATCTCAGGTCCTCAAGTTTGCATGGGAAGCCCCCCCCCCTTTTTTTTTTGTCTTTTCGAGACAGGGTCTCCCTGTAGCCCCAGCTGGCCTTGAACTCACAAAGATCTGCCTGCCTGTGCCTCCTAAGTGCTAGGATTAAAGGTGTGCACCACCACGCCGGGCAGGAAGCCCTTTTTGACTGAGTTATCTCCTCTGCCCAATACCTCTTCATGGGACTGGAGAGATGGGTCGACCAGTTAAGAGCACATGTCATACAACCACCCATAACTCCAGTTTCAGGAGACCCAACGTCCTCTTATCTCCTCGGGCATTGGATGACACAGGTGCACTTACATACATGCAGGCAATACAGTCATACACATAAAATAAAAATAGTAAATCAAATATTTATTTTTTTGGTATTTTTTTGAATCAGGGTCTCCCTTGAGTCCCAGATGGCCTGGAGCTTGCTCATGTAGACCAGGCTGGCCTTGAACTCACAAAGATTCACCTGCCTCTGCCTCCCAAGTGCTAGGATTAAAGGTGTGCACTACCACAACAGGCTCCAAAAAAAAAAACAGATCCATTTGTCCAAAGACCAGGTTCAGAACCTTGCCAACCAGCAACCCCCCCCCCAAACAGACCTCTTCAAATATACCATTTAACCGAAACCTGCCAGTGTGGTGGCATCCACCTTTAATCCTAGCACTTGGGAGGCAGAGGCAGGCTGTGGGGGGGGTGTCTCCAGGTGCTTCTAATACCATCTACCCCAAGTGAAAACCTCCAGATCTGATTGTATATTCTTGCCAGAGTAGCCAGCAGAGCTGGTGGGAGTCCCCCAGGCGAGTCAGAACTGGCAGAGGTTTAAAGTCCTACCCTGCCCCGCCCTGGGTGCCTTCCCTCACTCATCCTTCCTTTCCCTACCACCAACTCAGCCCTTGCCTATCGCACAGAGTATAGCTATCTCCCTCTTTCTAGTCTCTCATCCTCCACTTCACACACACACACACACACACACACACACACACACACTTCCCAAGGTGATCTGGAAAAGCACACTTAACATCCTTCCATGCTCGAAGGCACCTTCACCTGTTCTCCCATCAAAGTCAGCACCTGGTCGCAGAGACCCAGTCAGGCCTTCCCACGGTGCAGCGAATTCCCTGATCCTAGGAGGGCCTACAGTTAGTACATCTGCATTCAAGTCTCTTCCTAGAACTTTTTTTTTTTTGTCTTTTCGAGACAGGGTCTCCCTGTAGCCCGATCTGTCCTGGAACTCACTCTGTAGACCAGGCTGGCCTTGAACTCACAAAGATCCGCCTGCCTCTGCCTCCCAAGTGCTAGGATTAAAGGCATGTGCCACCACGCCCGGCTTTCTTCCTAGAACTTCTAAAAGGTTAAGAAGGGAGGACTGACACAGCAGAGCATACTCTGCCGGCCTCACTTTTCAGGTGACCCCCTCTATCCTATTACTATGAAGTAGGAGGTTTCTGATACTTCCCAAAGCCTAAGGCTGGGCTTTTGGCTCATTCCTTCACTGTCTTGGTCACTGATCGACATGCTAGTGTTTCTGTGGACAAGGGTTCTCTAGATTTCCCAACAATACTCACCCGTACTTCTCTGCGAGTCCCCTGGCTTCCTCTTCTTTTACTGCCCTCTGGTCTTCCAGGTCACTCTTGTTTCCACACAGCACAATATCTGGGTTTTCACAGTAAGCATGCGTTTGTAGCTGGCCTATAACAGAAGAAAGCTAAGTATATTAAGTCACAATATAAGCCTATAATTAACAGAGAATATATGCAAAGGTGCTTTGGGAAATTATAAATGCACACACAGATATAAGGAGCTGGTGTAGCACTTTCAAAGCAAAAAGAATCTAACCTTTAAAACCAAGTGAGTGAAGTAAGGCACAAAGCTATTTCTGTTCAGCCAGGTGTGGTGGCACAAACCTTTAATTCCAGCACTCAGCAGGCAAAGGCAGGTGGACCTCTCTGAGTACAAGGCCAGCCTGGTCTACATAGTGAGTTTCAGGACAGCCGGGGCTACTGGGAGACCCTGTCCCAAAAACAAAAAGAAAGCGATTTCTGTCCTTAACACAATTACATGGAAGAATACGGTATATGATAACCCTTACATAATAAAATATCTTTCTGCTGGGCGTGGTGGTGCACACCTTTAATCCTAGCACTTGGGAGGCAGAAGCAGGTGGATCTTTGTGAGTTCAAGGCCAGCCTGGTCTACAGAGTGAGTTCCAGGACAGCTGGGGCTACAGGGAGACCCTGTCTCGAAAAGACAAAAGACAAAAAAAAAAAAAATCTTTCTTTGTTGCTATTTTGGCCTTTTTGAGACAGGGTCTCCATGTGCCCCAGCTGCCCTGGAACTTTTATCTTTTTTCCTTTTTGATATTGCTGGGATCTGCTGTCTTTGCTCTCCCAAGTGCTGGGATCAAAGGCGTGTGCCACCACATGGCAACATCTGTCATTTTATGAAAGAGACTTCAAAGAAAGTTGGAAGAATTCTCAAAGGGTAAAGCTCTGTGTTTATTTCTCTCAAGAGTAGTGATATTTTAAAAGAATTCTTTTCTTTCTTTTTTTTAAAATATTTTATTATTTTTTATTTATGTGTATGAATATATTCTCTGTGTGTGTGTATGTAAGTGCCACCTTGTCTCTGCAGTGCCTGTGGGGTCAGAGAGGTTACTGGTCCCTAGAACATGGAGTATAGGACAGTTGATAGCTGCACATGTGGGTCGCCGGGAATCAAAACCCCAACCTTGAGAAGAGCAGCCAGTGCTCTCTTAACAGCTGAGCCATCTCTCCAGCTCCCCTACAGCCCTTTTTGAGGCACAGACTCACCCTCTGGACCCTGGCTGACCATGTGGGAGTTTGCTTGTAGATGAAGTTGGCGCTTGAAATTCACAGAGATCCACCCTCTCTGCCTACTGAAAACTGGGATTAAATATCTACCTCATACCACTCAGTCTTCTTTCCTGATGACACGTGTTCATGTACCCCAGGCTGGCCTCGCATTTACTATGTCACCTGAGGATGCAACATAAACCTTTCTTTGCTCCTGATGCTTGGAATTACAGGCCCACTTCATGGGTGGTGTTAAGGCCTGTGTATTCAAGGCGAACACCAACCGAGCTGGATCTCCAGTGCTGAGGACAGTATCTTTTTTTTCTTTTTTTTTAATGTCGTATGAGTTTGTACTGTTGCATGTGCGTTTGTGCACCTGTGTCGTGTATGTCGTGGAGGTAGACAGGAGGGTGTCGGATTCCCCTGGAACTGGGAGTTCTCCTGGAATTGGAGTTAAGCCGTTTCCAGCCGCCACCGTGGGTGCTGGGGATTGAACCCGGGTCCTACTCTCCGTGACAAGAGCACGTCGGTGCTTTTAACTGCTAGGCTCTCTCTCCAGCTCCCCTGAAGAAAATCTTTTTTAAGAGATAATCCTCTTCATGCAGAGGCAGAAGAAACAGGAGGCTCAGGGGTTCAGCTAGCGTATTAATAGCTCCTAGTGAGTTGATGACTGGGTCTCAAATCAACCCACCAAATTGACATGGGAAATAAACTCAAAGCAACCAATGCTAGATAATAGTGACCAATGCAACGAAACACACAACCAGACATCATTAAGTAGTTTGCCTATAGCAGAACTCAGAGGGAAACCAGGTCCACACACCTTCTTTTTTTCTCTTAATTTTATTTATTTACTTATATATTTATTCTCTATGTATTTACTTATTTTTTGGTCTTTTCGAGACGAGGGTCTCCGTGTCCCAGCCTGTCCCTGGAATCAATCAGTTGTTAGACAGGTCGGCCCGTGAAACTCACCCGAGACTCCGCATGCATCTTGCCTACTCAGACGTCGCTAGTGATTAAAGGCAGGGGCCCCTACCCCCACGCTTCCAGGCCAGCAGCACGTTCTTTTAACCACTGAGCCAACCATCTCTCCACCCCTTTAATTCATTATTCTGCCAATCCTTTCATATTTTTCACCTGACAACCTTCAATTTGAAGGTTTCATTCTGAACGCAATCTACGACGAAATAAACGAGATTCAGGATGCTAAGTTAGACTTATTCTCCCAAAAAGAGGAAAAATAAAAAATTCCCAACTTACACCTCCAGAACAAATCTGAAGCAACCCAAACTTTCTCAAATGTGTGACTTAACAGTGTTTTGTCATTGTCAACCAGAAGTGTGGACATTTCAGTTCCTGTTTATAAAGTCCTGACAGTCCTATCTTATCAAAGGAAAGCCAAGACTGAAGGTGTTTCCTGAACATTAACACAGGACTGAATTTCAGGACCTTGTCCTTTGCCCTCAAGGTACAACCAAGGTCACAAGATCTACCCAAGCAAGATCAAACTGTGCCGTTTCCCACAATTATTACAACCACCCCAGCTTCTAGTCTTAAGGCTTTTGGCTCCACAGTATCTTCACCAGGGCAGTTGTCCTCACCCTCAGATTTCTCCCTCCCCAAATAAGTCCATTATTTATGGCTCTCCTGAGCCAAAGATGGCCTAGACTTCAAGCATGTCTCTGCCGCTTCCTGGCAACCTTAGTTTCCTCATCTAGAAAGTGCATGTTGTTTTGGTTTGGGTTATTTTTTTGTTTGTTTATGAGTTTTCTGTCTGCATGGAGCTTGGGGCAGCTGGTCATATTGTGTCCACAGTCAGAAAGCAGAAAGGTGAATGCTTGTGCTTGCTTGCTCCACGGGCACACCTGCCCTCTGTGCCTCTGTTTCTGTTTCCTCATCTATAAATGGAGACAAGAGAACTTCCTGGGGTCAAAGTCAGGTTTAATTGAGTTAATTCAACAGTTCTCCAGATAAAGTGTTTGGGCTTTAATGGCCTTAGCATCCCCTGAGACCTTACTGGAAATGCACATTCTAGGACCTACCCACACCTACTGATCAGGAACCTGGATTGGTGGGTAGGTAGAGGAGGTGGGCACCAGGAGACTCAGATTTACAGGAACACTTGAGTTAGTAATTCAAAGTACTTAAGATGCGAAGTATTGGCCGGAGATCACCAGCACCCACCTGGCGGATGAGGCACCGTCGGTAACCTCCATTACGGAGCAACTCCAGTTCCAGCGGGAATCCGAGACCCTCTTCTGACCGCTGTGACATCGCACAACATTGGGGCACCAAAACCTACATGCGGAAACTGTCACATTCCTTTACACATCCAAAATAAATTTTAAAAAAAGATTGCTAAGTTATTACCCTACCAACCGTTACTAGTGTTTATGTTAGTGAAACTCTAAGATTGTTATATGGTGATTTTTCTTTTCTTTTGTATGAAAACTGTGAATTAATTGGCAATTAAGCAAATTCATCAGTTCTTTTCTTTGAAAAGTTGCCCTTAAAGCTTCAATAAAACATTGGCGAAGAAAAAAAAATTCAGTAAGGAAAAACAGGACCCTACCTAAACAAGCTAAACCTGCTGGTTTGGCAATGTGAAAGGCTTCAATATGTAGTAAAAATTCTAGGAGTTGGGGCTTAGAGAGATGGCTCAGCCGGTTTTTTTAAAAATCACCAACTGATATTGAAGAGGCCCAGGGTTCGATTCCCAGGACCCAATGGCGGTTAGACCGTCTTAAACTCAAGTTGTCCATGGGGAATCTGGACACCTCTCTGACTTTCATGCACTGCACAAATGGGTGAACAAACCTACATTTAGACAGTACAGTCATACAGTCATAGACAAATTAAATAAAACATAAATAAATAACATAAAATAAATAAATAAATAACTCATTTTAAAAAGTTAACAGGGAGTTAACAGGAGGGGAAGTACCTATTCCTTTTTCCTTTTTTTTTTTTTTTTTTTTTTGGTTTAGTGTGTACTTAATGTGTTCACTGAGGCATGGAGGCCAGAAAGAACTTAGGTCAGCTGCCCTCTACACAGTGAGCCTCCGGCCCGCTTGGATGGCCATAAAATGGAACCAGCTTGTCGTACTATTCCACAAAGATTTTATGGAAAATTTCATGGAAGCTATTTTTTTTTTTGACATTAAAAAAATAAAATCGGGCCTGGAGAGATGGCCCCCCCCCTTTCTCCTTTACAGACCCTTCAGTCCTCTGGAGCACTGACGCTTCTTACAGAGGACCCCGGGCTGATTACCAGCACCCCACATAGCAGATAAGAAAAAATCTTTAGGGCTAGAGAGATGGCATAGACGGTTAAGAGCGCCGACTGCTCTTACGCGGACCTGGGTTCATTCCCCAGCACCCACATGGCGGCTGCCGGAACGCTCTGAAAAATCCCACTTCCCAGGACGAACTACATTTCACAGGGGAACTAGGACCCTCTTTGAAATCCGCAGCATTGCCACCAACATGGGTCGCACAAAAATTGCATCGCCGCAAGGCGGCAATACATTCATACCCTTACAGAAATAACCAAGACATAACCTAACAATTAATAAAAAAAATTTTTTCTACAAAATATGGAAACCTTCTTTAGTCGCGGGCCAGGGCAGGTGGACCCTGTGAGTTCAGGCGCTCGTGGTTACATATCAAGTTCCGGAACAGCGGGGGCTAAAGAGAAACCCTGCCTAAAAAATACAGAGCTTCCCCAGCATCAAGAGGCAGAAGGCAGGAAGTCTCTGTCGAATTCAAGGCAAGCCTGGTCTACATAGCAAGCTCCATGGCCAGCTGGACTCTAAAGTGAGACCATGTCTCAAAAGACCCTCAAAGTTACTATTATTACACAAATTATTAATTAAACACACCTGGCTGCTGAGAGCTGGATTTAAGATTAAGGGCAATTGGCATGATCTCTTAAACAGCAAGACGGATTGGTTCTCAAAAATAACACTGGCAGCTACACGCCAGTTCTGGGGATCCACCGCCCTCTCGGCTCTATCGGCATTGCACGAACATAGGTGCACTTTCACCCCTGCAGGCAAAAACATTGGATACCTTTAAAAACATAAAACAATCTTTCAATAAATAAACATAACTCTGACAGGTCAGGAAGATGGGGGATAGATATGGCAGGGGTTTTGAAACAGAGTGAATTATAAATAAAAATGAAGAGCCGAGTGAAAGGGTCACATAGTGTTAGGCTCTGTACCTCTGTTGAGCTTGGGGGTCTTATGCACTGCATATACAGTTTCATTTATTTTAATATCATATCGCCCCAAACTGAGTGAATGGCTCAGCGTACTTGACCACTAGTCATTGGAACTCAAAGAACTCCAAACCAGACCTCAATCTGGGGCTGGAGACTTAGCTGTCTCTTGATTCCTACACAGCCTATCTACGCCCCCACGGATAGTACTAAAACTCTCTGAGCGGCAGAGCTCAAGAAGAGCAAGAATGGGGGAGGCAGGGTATTTACTCATCTCTGCCCCAACCTGAAACGATTGTTCTTTAACGTACATTGGCACATGGCGTACTTTACCCCATTAGACACAACAGAGCAGTCTCCTCCAGGCAGAGCAGAGCACGAGGCCGAGGACCAGAACACTTACTTATCCAGTTGCGGACATGGAGGAAACATTGGTCATTCGTCAGGTCAAATAGTAGAAGAAAACCCATAGCATCTCTGAAGAACGCTGTGGTCAGGCTGCGAAACCTGGAACATAAAAAGAGACTGGTCACCCAGGCCACAGCCCTGGCCTCAAACAAAACTGCCAGTGATACCCTCAGCCTCTTGGAAAGATTTACTCACAAATCCTGGGATGCTCTCCCAAAAGTGGACAGACAGGTGTTTACCACCTAAGCAAATTTCTGTGTTAGACCATGGGATCTTCGCGAACCACTCGCGGACAGGAGAACTACCTCGTGATCTTAGTCTCCTGCAGGAATTTTATTTATTATTATGAATCTATTTAATAGTGTATTTCTTTTTATATATTTTATTTGATTACTGCTGGCCTGGACAACTACCTATAGCCAGGCTACCTTGAACGCACTTGAGATCGCTCCTGCCTTGCCCTCTGAATTGCTAGATACACGCCGGTTGTGCTTTAACGGGAAGGTTCTAGCCCCACGTGGGTGCGGGAATAGCAACCCGGTTCCTCTTGAAGGAGCCGTGAGGCTTCTAACACTGAGCATCTCTCCAGCCCCATGCTAGGCATTTTNCTGCTAGTAAAGCAGAGCTCCAAGGCCCTGGAAGGCCAATGAAGCCTTGAACAGAAGGGCCACACTAGAGCATTCCACTGTTTGTCTTGATGAGATGGTTGAAACCACAGCAAAGAAATAATGGTAGGCCTGAGTACTTTTTGTTTTGCTTCTGGAGCTGAGGGCAGAAACCAGGGCCCTGGGCTTGCTAGACAAGCTTTCTACCACTGAGCTAAATCTCAACCCCTTATTTTGAGAGTTCTAGGAGGAAAGCAGAAACCTAAGCACCAACATGAAGTGCATGAAGTTAATCCACACAGGAGGGACTCACACTAAGAGGCAGTTTCAAAGAACTGGCACCAAAAGCCTTAAGAATGTTTGATTCATCAATCACACTTGAACTGATTTGTCCAAAGAGACCTCATGCAGATGTTTTTTTAAAATAGCAAAAAAGTAGCAAGTTTACAGAGAGGTATCATGAGAACACTTAGCAGCTCTGCTGTAAACTGTGCCATCACCCTCAGAAGGCTAGGAAACTGGATTCGCCACCTTCAGTGTTCTTTCCCCAACTTGGCATTGAATGTTAAACATGAAATGACTAATGATCAACAGTACTCAGAAATATACAACAATCATACAAGGTAAGAAGATAGCATGTATGGGGGCTGGAGAGATGGCTCGACAGTTAAGACCATAGTTTGCTCTTTTTTTTTAATTTTTTTTTTAAATTTTATTTATTTCTGTATGTGTATGAATGTACTGTCTGCATGCAGGTCTGTGCACCCGTGTTGTGAAATGCCGTGGAGGTCAGAAGAGGGCGTCGGATTCCCCTGGAACTGGAGTTCTCCTGGAATTGGAGTTTCAGACGGTTCTTGGCCGCCATGTGGGTGCTGGGGATCGAACCCGGGTCCTCTGTAAGAGCAGTCGGCGCTCTTAACCGCTAGGCCATCTCTCCAGCCCCCATAGTTTGCTCTTGCAGAGGACCCAAGTGGTTTGCAGTGGTTCTCAGCACCCACAGGGTGGCTAACAACCACAGGAATCTGATGCCTTATTCTGACTCCACAGGCACTGCATGACATGGGTGCACTTACATACATGCAGGCAATACACTCACATAAGATAAAAGTAATAAAATATTTTTTTAAAAAAGAGAGAAGAAAGCAATGTGAACAGCAAGGGCTTAAGACAGGATGGATGGTTCATGCTTTGTAATCTCAGTGTTAAGGAGGCTGAGGCAGGAGGTCTTGGGGCGGCCTGAATTATACCGTAAGTTCCAGCCTGGGCTACAGAGTGAGAACCTGTTTCAAAAACAAAAAACAAGTAAATAAATAAAACAAAAAAAGAGGGAACACAATCTTATTTATTTATTTATTTTTTGGTCTTTTCGAGACAGGGTCTCCCTGTAGTCCCAGCTGTCCTGGAACTCACTCTGTAGACCAGGCTGGCCTTGAACTCACAGAGATCCGCCTGCCTCTGCCTCCCAAGTGCTAGGATTAAAGGCATGGGCCACCACGCCCAGCCAGCAGCACGTGCTTTTAACCATTGAGCCATCTCCCAGCCCCTATAATTCTCATTATTCTGCAACTTTCATATTTTTCCACCTGACAACCTTCAATTAGGTTTAATTCTGAACAGCAACTGAACGAAATAAAAGAGCTTCAGGATGCTAAGTAGATTAATCTCCCAAAGAAGGAAAATAAAAATCTAACTTCTCACATTCCAGAACAAATCTGAAGCAACCCAAACTTTCTCAAATGTGTGACTTAACAGTGTTTTGTCATTGTCAACCAGAAGTGTGGACATTTCAGTTCCTGTTTATAAAGTCCTGACAGTCCTATCTTATCAAAGGAAAGCCAAGACTGAAGGTGTTTCCTGAACATTAACACAGGACTGAATTTCAGGACCTTGTCCTTTGCCCTCAAGGTACAACCAAGGTCACAAGATCTACCCAAGCAAGATCAAACTGTGCCGTTTCCCACACTCTTGAACACCCAGCCACAGCTTCCTTCAAGGCTTGCTCCACAGTCCTTCCACTAGGGCAGTGTCCTCCCCAGCACCTCCCAAGTCCATTATTATGGCTCTGAGCAAAGATGGCCTAGACTTCAAGCATGTCTCTGCCGCTTCCTGGCAACCTTAGTTTCCTCATCTAGAAAGTGCATGTTGTTTTGGTTTGGGTTTTGGTTTTTTGAGACAGGATCTCGACATGTAGCCCCAGCTGGCCGGGAACTCACTATGACCAGGCCTGCTGTCAACCCACAGAGAACCACCTGCCTCTGCCTCCCAAGAGCTTGGACCCAGCTTCCTCATCTATAAATGGAGACAAGAGAACTTCCTGGGGTCAAAGTCAGGTTTAATTGAGTTAATTCAACAGTTCTCCAGATAAAGTGTTTGGGCTTTAATGGCCTTAGCATCCCCTGAGACCTTACTGGAAATGCACATTCTAGGACCTACCCACACCTACTGATCAGGAACCTGGATTGGTGGGTAGGTAGAGGAGGTGGGCACCAGGAGACTCAGATTTACAGGAACACTTGAGTTAGTAATTCAAAGTACTTATAAGATGCTAAGTATTGGGCTGGAGATCCCCAGCACCCACATGGCGGCTGAGAACCGTCTGTAACTCCAATTCCAGGAGAACTCCAGTTCCAGGGGAATCCGAGACCCTCTTCTGACCTCTGTGGCATTGCACGACATGGGTGCACAAACCTACATGCAGACAATACATTCATACACATACAAAAATAAATTTTAAAAAAAGATGCTAAGTATTAACACTACCAACAGTTAATAGTGTTTATGTTAGTGAATCTAAGATGTTATTATGGGTGATTTTTCTTTTCTTTTGTATGAAAACTGTGAATTAATTGGCAATTAAGCAAATTCATCAGTTCTTTGAAAAGTTTCACTAAAGCTACAAGAAAACATTGGCAGAAAAAAAAATTTCAGTAAAGGAAAAGGACATACCTAAACAGCTACAACCTGAGGTGCAATGTGATAAGGATTCAATATGTAGTAAAAACTTAATAGGAGTTGGGGCTAGAGAGATGGCTCAGCGGTTAAAATCACCAACTGCTCTTGCAGAGGACCCGGGTTCGATTCCCAGCATCCACATGGCGGCTAAGAACCGTCTTTAACTCCAGTTCCAGGGGAATCTGACACCCTCTTCTGACTTTCATAGGTAGTGTTTACCTTTAATGCTAGTTCCCTGAGGCAGAGGCAGACAGAACTTAGGTCAGCCTGCTCTACACAGTGAGCTCAGGCCAGCTGGAGGTGCCATAAAAGGGAAGTACCTATTCCAACAAAGATTATCATGGAAAATTTCATGGAAGCTATTTTTTTTTTACATTAAAAAAATAAACATGGGCTGGAGAGATGGTTCAGCAGTTGGGAGCACTGACTGCTCTTACAGAGGACCCGGGTTTGATTCCCAGCACCCACATAGCAGCTAAGAACCATCTTTAGGGGCTAGAGAGATGGTCTAGCGGTTAAGAGCGCCGACTGCTCTTACAGAGGACCTGGGTTCGATCCCCAGCACCCACATGGCGGCTGAGAACCGTCTGAAACTCCAATTCCAGGAGAACTCCAGTTCCAGGGGAATCCGAGACCCTCTTCTGAACTCCGCAGCATTGCACAACATGGGTGCACAAACTTGCATGCAGGCAATACATTCATACACATACAGAAATAAATAAAATTAATAAAAAAATTTTTTAAAAAAGAACCGTCTTTAGTGCCGGGCAGAGGCAGGTGGATCTCTGTGAGTTCAAGGCCAGCCTGGTCTACATATCAAGTTCCAGGACAGCTGGGGCTATAGGAAGACCCTGTCTGTCTAAAAAATACAGAGCTAATCCCAGCACTCAAGAGGCAGAGGCAGGAAGATCTCTGTGAATTCAAGGCAAGCCTGGTCTACATAGCAAGCTCCAGGCCAGCTTGGACTAAAGTGAGACCCTGTCTCAAAAAGACCAAAATTAATTAATTAAAAATTAATTAATTAAACACAAGGGCTGAGAGATGGATTAAGAGTTAAGGGCACTGGCTGCTCTTAACAGAAGACTGGCTTGGTTCTCAAAATCTACATGGCAGCTAACGCCAGTTCCTGGGGATCCAACGCCCTCTTCTGGCCTCTATAGGCATTGCAGAACATAGGTGCACTTACACACCTGCAGGCAAAACATTGATACACATAAAACAAAAACAAATTTCAATAAATAAACATAACTCTGACAGGTCAGGAAGATGGGGGATAGATATGGCAGGGGTTTTGAAACAGAGTGAATTATAAATAAAAATGAAGAGTGAAAGGCGTCACATAGTGTTAGGCTCCTGTACTATCTGTGTGAGCTTGGGGGTCTTAGACTTCCTTAAAGTTTCATTATAAATCATCTCGCCCCAAATGAGGAATGGCTCAGTACTTGACCATAGTCATTGGAACTCCAAGACTCCAACCAGACCTCAATCTGGGCTGGAGGACTTAGCTGTCTCTGGCTCCTACACCAGCCATCTTCGCCTTCAGGCTCGTACCACACTTCTGAGCGGCAGCAGCTCCAGAAGAGCCAAGAAGGGGGAGAGCAGGGTATTTCACTCATCTCTGGCCCCAAACTGAAACGCTTGTTCCTTAAAGTACCATTGGCACATGGGAGATAATTTACAACAGTAGACACAACAGAGCAGTCTCCTCCAGGCAGAGCAGAGCACGAGGCCGAGGACCAGAACACTTACTTATCCAGTTGCGGACATTGAGGAAACTTTGCTCATTCGTCAGGTCAAATAGTAGAAGAAAACCCATAGCATCTCTGAAGAACGCTGTGGTCAGGCTGCGAAACCTGGAACATAAAAAGAGACTGGTCACCCAGGCCACAGCCCTGGCCTCAAACAAAACTGCCAGTGATACCCTCAGCCTCTTGGAAAGATTTACTCACAAATCCTGGGATGCTCTCCCAAAAGTGGACAGACAGGTGTTTACCACCTAAGCAAATTTCTGTGTTATCAGACCATGGGATTTGAGAACCTACTCTGCAGGACAGGAGAACTACCTCGTGATCTTAGTCTCCTGCAGGAATTTTATTTATTTATTTATTTATTTATTTAATTAATTTTATTTTTTTTATTTATTTATTTGATACTGCTGGCCTGGAACTAGCCCTATAGACCAGGCTGACCTTGAACGCACTGAGATCCGCCTGCCTCTGCCTCCTGAATGCTGAGATTAAAGCCGTGTGCTTAAAGACGGTTCTTAGCCACCATGTGGGTGCTGGGAATCGAACCCGGTCCTCTGCAAGAGCAGTTGAGGCTCTTAACCACTGAGCCATCTCTCCAGCCCCATGCAGGAATTTATTTACAGCTATGCGTTCACTGGGCCAGAACCAACAGTGTTAGCTGGGTGTGCTTTCCGATGGGGAAGGGTTGATGACGCTAGGCTGGGATCCGGGGTCTTGAGTGTCTGCAGAGGTCTCTTCTCTCTGACAACCATTTCAGTAGTGTTACAGTAGAAGCCATAAAGCAGGCTCTACTCTTTCTCGGGGTTTTGCCTTCAAGGCCTTGCTGTGCTAAGTCCTCTCTTCCTCTTTCACTCTGCCTAAGTGTAGTCTGTAAGTGCCATGCAGCCTCCACAAAACACTTTGGCATCAGCTGTTCAGAAATTAGTAGAGTTTTCTCAAATAGTTTAGTCCACATTCCATGACTCTACCTCCAGGGAACCTGGCACCCTCTTCTGACCTTTGAGGGTATTGCATGCATGTGGTACACTTACATACATGCATGCAAAGTACTTATACACATAAAAATAAAAATAATACCTTTAATCCCAGCATTCCTGAGGCAGAGGTAGGAGGATCTCTGAGAGTTCAAGGCCAGCCTAGTTTACATAGCAAGTTCCGGGCCAGCTGGGGTTACAGGGAGGCCTTGTCTCAAAAAGACCAAAATAAATAAATGTTGATAAATAAATATTAAAATAAAAATTAGTAATCCTTTAAGGAAGGCTGGGAGATGCCTCAGTAGTTAAAGTGCTTGCCAGGCACACAAGTGTGAGGACCACAGCTTGGATCCTCAGCATTCGAGATCCCCAGAACAAAATGACTGGCCACACCAGCAGTATCTGCGAGCTCTGGGTTCAACTGAGAGACCCTGCCTAGATGAATATCTGTGAGCTCTGGGTTTAACTGAGAGACCCTGCCTAGATGAATATCTGTAAGCTCTGGGCTCAACTGAGAGACCCTGCCTAGATGAATGTCTTTGAGCTCTGGGCTCAACTGAGAGACCCTGCCTAGATGAATATCTGTGAGCTCTGGGCTCAACTGAGAGACCCTGCCTAGATGAATATCTGTGAGCTCTGGGCTCAACTGAGAGACCCTGCCTAGATGAATGTCTGTGAGCTCTGGGCTCAACTGAGAGAACCTGCCTAAACGAATACAGAGACGAGTTGGCAAAGGAGGGTTCGTGACATCACTGACATCAACCTCCGGCCTCCACCAGAACGTATGTTCTGGTGTTCTGTATGTCTAAGTGTGTTCTCGTGTACATGCACATGAGAACACACATATACATACACATGAGAGAAAAAAATCCTTCAAGGAGGCTTTGTCTGACCTAAAGCAGCCTTGCCCCAAGAGGTCATGTGGCTTTAATCAGGTAACCTTTGACCAGAAGAATTCCTTCCGCCAGCTTTCAACAATCAGATAAGAATAATGCAAGTAGCCTTACAACTTCCTTACAGTTGAGCAAATAGCAGAAGTCAATAGGGGAAAAGCCCGCCAGCCTACAACAAAGAAAAGGGAGTAAAGTTTCCAAGGAAAGAGGCCTAATCCCCAGAGGATTCACTTCTCCTCAGACTGGCAGCGTGGCGGCCTGGCAGTTCTCTTATCCAGGCAGAGACAAGCAACTGGCTGGCTTTACCTGCCCAGGTCACGTGGAGAGGACGGCGAGGGGTACATACCTCTCCTGCCCTGCCGTGTCCCACAACTGCAGGTGGATTCTCTGGCCTCTGCCCACAGCTCCATCTGGCCCATTAGCTCTGTACACCTAAAGCAGCAAAGCAAAGACAAACCACTTCTATTCAGCACAAACCTCTCAAAGTCCCATCTAGAACACATCCACTTTTGAATTATGAGGCAAATAATTTTATCTGCATAATGGTAATATGTACTAAAATGTATACAGAGCTACGGATGTGGTTCAGTTGGTACAATACTTGCTTAGCATTTACAAATCTCTGGGTTGAATCCCCAGCACCACATGATCTGAGCATGGTGGCACAGACTCCTAATCCCAGCACTCCAAGAGGTTGGACACAGGAGCTTCAAAAGTTCAAGGCCAAGTCTGGAGAAATGGCTCAGTGGTTAAGAGCACTGGACACTCTTGCAGAGACCAGCTTTGGTTCCCAGCACCCACATGACAGCTCACAACCATCTGTAAATCCAGTTCCAGGGATCTGACACCCTCTCCTGGTCTTCACAAACATCTACAACTCAGGTGCACTTGCATACATGCAGCCAAAACACTCATATACATAAAAATAAACTAAGCTGTTTTTCAAAGTTCAAGGTCATCCTTAGTTATATGATGACTAAGAAAAGGAAATAATACATGTAAAGTGCTTAGAATTGTCTCTGGCATTTAATAAGGGCTTTGCAAGTATTCACTATGAGTGTCACTAACATCATTAGTTATTTTTTGTCATTCTGTAACTCTTTACTAAGTATTTGGTATAGCCGGGCCTGGTGGCACATGCCTTTAATCCCAGCACTCGGGAGGCAGAAGCAGGTGGATCTCTGTGAGTTCAAGGCCAGCCTGGTCTACAGAGCAAGCTCCAGGCCAGCTGGGATTTAAAGGGAGACCCTGACTCAAAAATACAAAAACAACAACGACTCTGTATTCAGTATGAACAGGAAATGCATGAGGAATTTACACTAATTCATTGACCTACCCTTTTTTTTTTTTGCATAGGTATATATGGGTGGTATATGCTTATATGTGTGTGCAGGTGTGCACGCCTATGTGATCAAAGTACAGAAAGAGTGTCAAGTGTCATGTCACTTTTCTGCCATGTTTCTTTGGGACAGGCTCTCAAAAAAATTCAAAAATAGTAAAAAAAATTTAATGTATACACATTATATATTTTAGAGATACCTTATGAAATATTAAATAATACAATAATTTATGCTAAGGTAACAGTCAGGTTGCCTTTTCTGTTCCCTTGGCCATTCATTTCAGGGAACACTTTCTGTGGCCTTTCCAATCCCATCTTTAAAATGTGCTCTTTACAATGATTTTATAGGGGCTGCTGAGATGGCTCAGTGGATAAAGGTGCTTGCCGCCAATCCTGACGAGTTGAGTTCGAGCCCTAGGACCCATGTGACAGAAGGAGAGAACTGACTCTCACCAGTTGTTCTCTGACCTCTATACACACACAGTGGCATACATATACATGAATACACATACACAGGTGCAATAAATAAAGTAAAAAAATGTAATGATTTTATGGGAGACACTTCTGGAAAGGCCCTCCATAAATCTCTTCCACCAAAAAAATGAAAATATTGGATCCGGGCATGGTGGCTCATGCCTTTAATCCCAGCGCTTGGGAGGCAGAGGCAGGCAGATCTCTATGAGTTCAAGGCCAGCCTGGTCTACAAAGCGAGTTCCGGGACAGCTGGGACTACAGGGGGACCCTGACTCGGAAAAAAAAAAAATTATATGGGCTGGTGTCACATGCTGTAATCCCAGCACCTTGGAGGTAAAGGCAGGGGGATCTGAAATATAGGGTTATCTTTTGTTATATAGTAAACTCAAGGCTAGACCCTAGTCTACCTGATATGCTATATCGGAAGGAAGGAAGGAAGGAAGGAAGGAAGGAAGGAAGGAAGGAAGGAAGGAAGGAAGGANAGCCTGTGGCCTACAGCCAGGGAGGAGGGAGGAGGGAGGGAGGGAGACAGGGAGGGAGGGAGGGAGGGAGGGAGGGAAGGGGTAATTAACAGAGGCTGGAGCCACCTTATTGTCTATGGGGCTCTGTGGTTTGCACCACAAAACCAAATCAAAACAAATAACAAATGCACAACCATGGTAGCCATGGACACCTCCACCCAGCAGCCACTGAGGACAAGGAGGGAGACAGGTAGGGACTTTCCTAAAGGCTCATCTTTGGAGACTTGTTAGAACACTCCTTAAAATGCTCCAGCCCAGATCTGTCTTCAATGGACCTCCTTCATCTCTGGCTCTGTGAGAACAGCCCTAGGCTAGGACACTAGTGAAAAATAATGCCTGGTGATTATTTAACATCAAGCTACAACATCCACTGAGGCCAAGAAAAGTTTAATCCTTCTCCCCAACCAATGAAACAACATCAACAACAACAAAACAAGTACTTCCAAAAGAAAAGGAGTCGGGAGGAGATGTGATACGAAACTCTTTTGTTGGCTGGTTGTTTTTCTTACGTCTTTGTTTGTTGGATTTCCAATTTATTTATTTATTTATTTATTTATTTATTTATTTATTTATTTATTTTGTCTTTTTGGGCCAGGGTCTCCCTATAGCCCCAGCCGGCCTGGAACTCACTCTGTAGACCAGGCTGGCCTGAACTCACAGAGATTCACCTGCCTCTGCCTCCCAAGTCCTGGGATTAAAAGCATGCGCCACCACGCCCAGCTTAAAGACAGTTCTTAGCCACCATGTGGGTGCTGGGAATTGAACCCAGGTCCTCTGCAAGAGCAGTTGGTGCTCTTAACTGCTGAGCCATCTCTCCAGCCCAGATTTTTAGATTTATTATATATTTATGTGTGTGAGTGTGTGTGATCTGTGTCTGTGCATGTGTAGTGTGCAGAGGCCAGAAGAGGGCATCAGATCTCCTGGATCTGGAGGTACAGGGAATTGTGAGCCACCTAAAATGGGTGCTGGGAGCACTGCACACTTAACAGCTGAGCCATCAATCCAGCCCCATTATGTTAGGGTTTTTTGCTGATGTTGATTTGGGGGGGGGTCTTTTTGAAAGCTAGGTGTGGCGGTGCATGGCTATAGTCCCAGAGCTTGGGAGGGAGAGGCAGGCGGATCTCTGTGAGTTTAAGGCCAGCCTGGTCTACATAGTGAGTTCTAAGACAGCTGTGACTACAGGGAGACCCTGTCTCAAAAAAAAAAAAAAAAAAAGAATAGAAAGTCAGGGCAAATTAAGACAGCATAGGGAAGGGTGATCATCCCCAGAGTCAAGATGAATTCTCTCAGCCACCAAGAGTGAAGAATGCCACACAATTAACACTTGCTATGAAGAATGCCCACATGGGGCTGGAGAGATGGCCTAGCGGTTGAGAGTGCCGACCGCTCTTGCAGAGGACCCGGGTTCGATCCCCAGCACCCACATGGCGGCCGAGAGCCGTCTGAGACTCCAGTTCCAGGAGAACTCCAGTTCCAGGGGAATCCGAGACCCTGTTCTGACCTCCGCGGCATTGCACGACACGGGTGCACAAACCTGCATGCAGACAGTACATTGATATACATACCGAAATAAATAAAATAAAATAAAATTAAAAAAAAAAAAGAATGCCCACATGAAAACAATATTCCTTTTATATGGACATAGTTCTTACTAAAATAGCAGTGAAGAACTCAGCACATGACTTCTGAGTTCAGCCTTACCCCTTCCAGCTGTAAAGTCAACATTATTATTATTATTATTATTATTATTATTATTATTTTGGTCTTTTTGAGACAGGGTCTCCTTTTAGTCCCAGCTGGCCTGGAGCTCGCTATGTAGACCAGGCTAGCCTTGAACTCACAGAGATCCGCCTGCCTCTATCTCCTGAGTGCTGGGATTAAAGGCATGCACCACCACACCTGGCAAAGGCAACCTTCTGAGAAGCTTACAGACAAGATTATGAACTTGGTTTACTGACAAAACTTAGGTCTCCACTTCCTGTGACCTAACAGAGTAGGGATTCTTCCAACCCTTGTGACCTGTGGCTTTGTACATCAGCCTGTAATCTTGCCCACTGTACCTCAGCAACTACCCTTTGAACTGTTTACTGCAGGGATATCCCTGCCCCTGCCTCCCAAGTACCACCAAGCCTGGCTATTTTTTTTTTAGTAGATTTTTTTAATTTTTATTTATTTTTGTATGTGTATGAGTGTACTGTCTGCATGTAGGTCTGCGCGCCCGTGTCGTGCAATGCCGCGGAGGTCAGAAGAGGGTGTCGGATTCCCCTGGAACTGGAGTTCTTCTGGAATTGGAGTTACAGACAGTTCTCAGCCGCCAAGATCCGCCTGCCTCTATCTCCCGAGTGCTGGGATTAAAGGTGTGTACCACCATGCCTGGCATATCTCTCTCTCTCTCTCTCTCTCTCTCTCTCTCTCTCTCTCTCTCTCTCTCTCAATTTATTATTTTTATCTGTATGAGTATGCTGTCTGCATGTAGGTTGGTGCACCCGTGTCATGCAATGCCTCGAAGGTCAAAAGAGGGTGTCGGATTCCCCTGGAACTGGAGGTAAAGACGGTTCTTAGCCACCATGTGGGTGCTGGGAATCGAACCCAGGTCCTCTGCAACAGCAGTTGGTGCTCTTAACCGCTGAGCCATCTCTCTAGTCCCTCTCTATATATTTTTAAGGCCTGTCAGTCTAATTTGTATTCCCAGATACTCTTGGGTGTGGGTCCATCCTCTGGCGCATGGTCAACCAACAGGGCATCACACCCTTAAAGAAAACTGACCTTTCCTCTCCCAGCATCTATAACTTACCCACAGTTCCTCAGCTGGGCCCTGGCTCTGTGTCACCTCTGTCCTCCACACTAGAATTGTGTTTGGCTTGGACTTGCTCAGGTCTTAGGCATGCTGTCACAACCTGAGTGGCTACATGAGTAAAAATGTCTTGTGTCTCAAAAACACTGTTTCCTTGTACTCACTATCACTTCTGGATTTAGTTATTTTTATTTCCTATGTATGAATGTTTTGCCAGCATGTATATCTGTGTATGTCTGGTGCCCATGGAGGCCAGAAGAGGACATCAGATCCCCTGGAAGTGTAGTTATGGACTGTTATGAGTCACGATATATGGGTGCTGGGAACTGAACCCAGGTCCTCTGTAGAAACAGCAAGTGCTCTTAACTGCTAGGTCATCTCTCCAGTCCCAATTCCTACAAGCAAACTGAACAGACAGAATATATTTTTAAGTAGAAGGATACAGAACTTACCACTCTCTTTTCCCTGAAATCAATGCCCACTGTCGTGATAAATTTGGAATTAAATTTCCCATCTGTGTACTGGTAAAGAACACTGGTCTTCCCTACTCCCGAGTCTCCCAAGGCTAAAAATTTGATGAGGTAATCATAATCACCATCTGACATGATGAAGAACTCTGTGATTCACCTGAAAAAGACACGTAAATGCACAGTTAGTAAAAATACATGTAAATGCACAGTTAGTAAAAATACATGTAAATGCACAGTTAGTAAAGTCCATCAGAAGCATTACAATTAGGGCTAGTGAGACAGCTCAGTGAGTAGCACACTTGCTGCACAAGCCTGACAACCTGAGTTCAATCCCTAAAACCCACATTAAGGTGGACAGAGAGAACTGACTCTATAAAGTTATCCCCTGGAGACACACGCGCGTGACACACATACCCACTCTTATATAATAATATATTCAAAAAATATTTATTTATTTTTGGTCTTGTCGAGACAGGGTCTCCCTGTAGCTCCAGCTGGCCTGGAACTCACTCTGTAGACCAAGCTGGCCTTGAACTCACAGAGATCTGCCTGCCTCTGCTTCCCAAGTGCTAGGATTAAAGGTGCGGGCCGCCACACCCAGCAAAACATTTTTAAAGGAAATATAATTATCCATTTAATAAATAGAATAAGAGCTACAGTAGAGCCCAGTAAATACTTCCGTTTGCTTGCTTGCTTGCTTGCTTGGAGGGGGCGGAGGTTGTTGGCTCTCAGCCGAAGTTGGCCTGGAACCCCTGATCCTCCTGCCTCAGCTTCCTAAGAGTTCAGATTAGAGACATGATGCAACACCATGTCTGGCTCCCAACAAGCACTTTATTTATTTTGTTCATCTTTTTGAGACAGGGTCTCCTTGTAGCTCCAGCTATCCTGGAACTCACTATGTAGACCAGGCTGGCCTCAAACTCACAGAGATCCGCCTGCCTCTGCCTCCCAAGTGCTGGGATTAAAGGCATTATACTCATACACATAAAATAAAAAATAATGAAATCTGCTGGGCGTGGTGGTACACACCTTTAATCCCAGCACTGGAGAGGCAGAGGCAGACAAATTTCTGTGAGTTCAAGGCCAGCCAGGTCTACAGTACGAGCTCCAGGCCAACTGAGGCTAAAGGGAGACCCTGTCTCAAAAATACCAAAATAAGTAAATAAATAACGAAATCTTTTTAAAAGGGTGCTTGCCATCGTGCCTAGCTTATAACAGTGAATTCAGAAAAGTACAACTGTCTATTAATGGTACTGTCTGAACCTTCCAGGTCTGATATGTGACTTGTTGGCATCCTCTTTATGCTGCTTTGGTTACTATTGCTTTCAAGAAGAGAAAACAGAAGTCAAAAGATCATTTGTAGTCTTATTAATATGATTCTCCACTCATGAAAACTAAACATATTAAATTGTGTTTACATTTCTTTTTCCTTCCCTTCCCTTCCCTCCCCTCCCGTCCCCTCTTCCCTCCCTCCCTCCCTCCCTCCCTCCCTCCCTCCCTCCCTCAATGCCCAAGGAGGTCAGAAGAGGATTCCCTGGAACTGGGGTTACAAAAGGTTGTTAGTGGCCATGTAGATGCTGGGAACTAAACCCAGGTTCTCTGCAAGACAGCCATTGAATTTAACTGCTGACTTATCATCTTTCTAGCCCTGGCACACACCTTTAATTCCAGCATTTGGGAGGCAGAGGTGGGTGGATCTCTGGTCTACATAGTGAGTTCTGGGTCAGCTAAGGGATACAAGGAGACCCTGTCTCAACATCCTCCCAAACAAAAAATAAATACAAATTGTAAAAATTCACCTTCATGACAAATATGTTTCTCTCTCTCTCTCTCTCTCTCTCTCTCTCTCTCTCTCTCTCTCTCTCTCAAGTCAGGGTCTTACAATATAGACTAGGCTGACCTTGACCTCAGAGATCTGCCTGGCTCTGCCACCTGAGTACCAAGATTAAAGGTGTGTGCCACCACACCTGGCATATCTGTTTTCTTGCTCTGGAAACACAGATCTTCCACTTTGAATGTCTGGTTTTCTGAAGGATGATGCTGTACCCAGAAGCTGATGCTCATGGTCTAGAACCTACATTTCCTGTTCTACCTAAAGCTTCCCATTTGTGGCTCATTATTCTACAAGTGCATATCGGATCTAACAGTGACCTGTGCTGTGGTACTGAGGAGGCTGAATAAAAGGAGAAACACGGGGCCGACAAAGCTGAACCCCACCCCCTAAAGCCACTTGGAGATTTCTGAGCCTCGGACCCTCAGGTTTCCATTCCATGACAGAAAAGACAGCACATGCCGCCTCACTCGGTTGTTCTGAGAACAGAATGAGATGCAGTTTGTGGTGTGTCCCGCACAATGCTGGCAAATACTGGGTACTCAACTGTAAACCCAAGTTCCCAGGGGAAAAAAAAACCACAACCACTAAAAGATTCTCCAAAGTGGACTGGGAAGATGGTTTAGTCAACACAGTGTTTGCTGTGCAAGCATGAAGACCTGCATTCAGATCCCCAGCACCCACTAAAAAAGGCTGGGTGTGGCAGTGTGCATCTGCAGTCTCAGCACCAGGGAGGGGGAGGTAGAGACAGGATGATCCCCAGTCCCCGGAGCTAGCTGGTGGGTCAGCCATCCTACCCTAATCTGGAGCTGCGGGGTTAGTGAGAGATCAAGGTGGAGGGCAGGAGAGATGTCTCAGTGCTAAGAGGACTTGCTGCTCTGCCAGAGACCTGAGCTCAATCTGCAGCAGCCATGTCCAGTGGCTCACAATTGCCAGTAACTCCAACCCCAGGGGGGCCTGGCCTCCACTGGAACACACACACACACACACACACACACACACACACACACACATCTTTGAGAAAAAATCCGTGGAAAATGATTGAAAAAGAGACTGAGCTCAACCTCTGGTTATATATATATATTTTATGTGTATGAGTGTACTGTCTGCATGTAGGTTGGTGCACACGTGTCGTGAAATGCCTCAGAGGTCAGAAGAGGGCGTCAGATTCCCCTGGAACTGGAGTTAAGGACAGTTCTTAGCCGCCATGTGGGTGCTGGGAATTGAACCCCAGTCCTCTGCAAGAGCAGTCGGCACTGTTAACCACTGAGCCATCTCTCCAGCCCCAACCTCTGGCTATTATACATATGTACACACATACACGTGCACATACACACATGAACATATGTGTACACACACAAGATGCTACAAGGCTGGTCGATGGATTAAATAAATCCCCTGAATGTTAGCGATTGGACTGTTGCAGACCAGAGCCAATTACCTTGGGCTCTTTAGTGTATTTACCTCTGGTCTCCTCAGTAATCGCTCATGGCATCTCTGACCTGGCATCCTCCATCCTGTGACCAGCAAAGAACTGTAAGAAAGCACACTGAGGCCACATTCTCTGGAGTTGGCCCTGCGTGGTAATTAAATTAAACCCTCCTTTAAAACTCCATGTGATTAAGGGAGTGGTCTCTCTGCCAGGACTTTATAACATTTAGAAGTCCCATCGAGATAAGAGGCAACCCCAAGGGGGTACTCAGTGGAGACCCTCATTAGTGCAATTATGTAAGAGGAAACTCACACTGTGACTATCAAATTGCCTGGAAAGCAGATCCTGAGTCCAGACACAAAGGCCAAATGAACAAAAAGAGAAGCCCAATAATGGATGCTATAGAACCCCTCGTTGAGAAATTCTAATGGACTTTAAAGGTGGACATTTAAAAAAAATTTTTTTTGTATGTGTATGAGTGTACTGTCTGCATGTAGTTTTGTGCACCCATGTCGTGCAATGCCTCGGAGGTCAGAAGAGGGTCTCAGATTCCCCTGGAACAGGAGTTCTCCTGGAATTGGAGTTACAGACGGTTCTCAGCCGCCATGTGGGTGCTGGGAATCGAACCCAGGTCCTCTGCAAGAGCAGTCGGTGCTCTTAACCGCTAGGCCATCTCTCCAGCCCCAAGGTGGACATATAATTCACCCGGTTCATCTCCTGGTTCCCTGCCTAGAAAATGTACCTAACTACTCTTGGCTTCACTTCTCCTTCACAGGTACCAGTCAAGGACTTTGTTCTCTCTATAGCTATACTTTGGGGTTTTTTTTGATAGACCCACTGAGCAGGGGTTACCCCAGCTGCTACCCCCTATGCCCCTTTTCAGCAAGGAAGTCAGAGGGGTCAGTGCCCTGATTCCCTCTTGGCAATTGGGGTAACCTCCTCAAAGGATAATGTGATAAAAGTAGGAGCTAAAATTGGCTAGGCAGTTTAGGGTCAAGACCCCACAAAGAGCCAGTTTCTTTCTCAGCTGAGAGCTGAAGACTTCCTGGATCTGCCAGTAAACTTATGCTTCTGTTTGCTCTGATTTGTGGTGGCCCATGCATCCTTAACTCACTTGTCAGATTTATTAACCAGTGGATAAATTCCATTAAAATCACGGTGCTAAGGACACAATACCACCCCCCACTCCCCCAGCGGAGATCATTCCATCTTGGAAACACCAACTGTAGTCAACTCTTAATGAACTTCCTTCAATGATCTGAAAAACTCACGAGAGGGAGAAATGAGATAGAGTATTATAGAAACTCAGGGACAGTGTTCTCAGATACCATTAAGCCATTTTTTCTTAGTCATTCTAGGAATGATGGTTTGCTTGCTTTGAGTGTTTCACCTTGACTGGTTAACTTTTTCTTTTTATGTGTATGAATGTACTGTCTGCATGTAGGTCTGTGCACCCATGTCATGCAATGCCATGGAGGTAGAAGAGGGAGTCGGATTCCCCTGGGACTGGAGTCAAAGACGGTTCTCAGCCACCACGTGGGTGCTGGGGATCGAACCCAGGTCCTTTGCAAGAGCAGTCTGTGCTCTTAACCACTAGGCCATCTCTCCAGCCCCTGATTGGCTAACTTTAACTGTTGTCTCTTGCTTCTGTAATTGGCTTGATGCTTTGTGCACTTCCCTTTGATTAGTAACTTTAATTGTGATGCTAAACTCCGATTGGCTGTTCTACTTATAAATTGCCCTATAACCTGCACCTTGTGGCCACATTCCTCCTAAGCTGAGTGTTGGCCCAGCATTGTAATTAAATTAAACCCTCCTTGGGGCTGGAGAGATGGATCAGCGGTAAAGAGTGCTGACTGCTCTTGCAGAGGACCTGGGTTTGATTCCCAGCACCCACATGACGGCTAAGAACTGTCTTTAACTCCAGTTCCAGGGAAATCCGACGCCTTCTTCTGACCGCTGTGGCATTGCAAACCCTCCTTTAAAACTCAAAAAGAAGGAAGGAAGGAAGGAAGGAAGGAAGGAAGGAAGGAAGGAAGGAAGGAAAAGGAAAGGAAAGAAAGGAAAGAAAGGAAAGAAAGGAAAGAAAGGAAAGAAAGGAAAGAAAGGAAAGAAAGGAAAGAAAGGAAAGAAAGGAAAGAAAGGAAAGAAAGGAAAGAAAGGAAGGAAGGAAGGAAGGAAGGAAGGAAGGAAGGAAGAAAGAAAGAAAGAAAGAAAGAAAGAAAGAAAGAAAGAAAGAAAGAAAGAAAGAAAGAAAGAAAATTGATCCTTTACACTAAAGGCAGGTAATTAAGTCAACTCAGGATCTACTAAGACCAAGGGAGCCCAAGGTCACCTTCCGTATTGAGGAAGTGGTGTTAAATACCTCTAGTGGTGTCTGAAAGCTCAAGGTGACCGGGACCAGCCAGCCCTACCCATTCAGCTCACTTCCAACCTACCTCCTTACACAAATATTTTTCCAAAGTACTCTCCACCCTCATTCTCATCAGACTAACAATAGAAAGCAAACAACACCCACTTCCCCAACAGAACCATGTGTGATAATGGTCCAGAGAAAGTCAGTGATCTTCCTTAAAAAAAAAAAAAACTAGGAGCCTGGAGCCTGTAATCCCAGCTGTTCTGAGTTAAATGAAGGCCAGAGCACAGAGGCCAAGGCCAGCCCGGGCAACTTAGTGAGACCCTGCCTCAGAATAGAGAGAGGGCTGAGGACACAGTCCAGAGGTGCAGTGCCAGCATAGTACAGGTGAGGCCCCAGGTTTAATCCTTAGAACCCAAACAATAAACAAAACCCCACAAAATAAAGAAGCAAGCACAAACTAAACATATTTTGATTCTTTTTCTGGGAATAAAAGAGGAAGGAGGTTTCAGTTGAGAGGAAAGGAAGAACTGAGTCTAGTAATCCCAACACTCAGCAGGCTGGGGCAGGAAGATTACTTTGAGTTTAAGGCAGCCTGGGCTACATAGCAAGACTCTGTCTCAAAAACAAACAAACAAGGGGCTGGACCTGGAGAGACAGCTCAACGATTAAGAGCACCGGCTGCTCTTCCAAAGGTCCCGGGCTGATTCTCAGCACCCACATAGTGACTAACTCCAGTTCCAGGAGACCCAACACCCTCTTCTGACCTCTGTGGTTTGCAAGACACAGGTACACTTACATACATGCAGGCAAAGCAATCATATATGTAAAATAAAAATCAAACAAACCAAAACACAAAAGAGGGAAGAAATAGCCTTAGTGAATGCATGGCGTGTGTCGCAAACAGCACCAGCAAGAGTGCTTTCATTTACTCATCCTCCTTAAAAGTTTTTTTTCAGGCTGGGCATGGTGGTGCACACCTTTAATCCCAGCACTTGGGAGGCAGAGCCAGACAGATCTCTGTGATCTGTGAGTTCAAGGCCAGCCTGGTCTACACAGAGAGCTCCAGGCTAGCTAGGACTAAAGAGAGACCCTGTCTCAAAAAAGACTCAAAAAAATGTTTGTTTGTTTGTTTTTCAGACAGGATCTGACTATGTAGCCCTGGCTAGTCTGGAACTCACAAATCCACCTGCCTCTGCTGGGATAAAAGATTTTAATGTATGTACCAGATTCATAAAAGCATGCCTTCTCTATGGGACACTGTGTAGACTTGGGTTGGATTCTGCCTCTTCTACTTTGCATAGCCTGGCCCAGTTCTGTGAACCACCTTATTAACTATAAAATGGATATAACAGCTGTCCCAGTTTAGCTCTGCTGCTTTAACACAATACCCTGACAACAAGCAACTGAGGGTTAGAAAGGGTTTATTTTAGCTCAGGATTCCAGATTACAGTCCATCACTGTGGGAAGTCACAGCAGTAGGAGCCCAAAGCAGCTACCAGGCCACATCCAGAGTCAGGAGCAGAAAAAAAACAAATGCATGTACACATGGGCACTCAGAAGAAACAAATGCATGCACACACAGGCACTGAGAAGAAACAAATGCATGCACACACAGGCACTGAGAAGAAACAAATGCATGCACACTTGGGGCTGGAGAGATGGCCTAGCGGTTAAGAGCGCCGACTGCTCTCGCAGAGAACCCGGGTTCAATCCCCAGCATCCACATGGCGGCTGAGAACCGTCTTTGACTCCAGTTCCAGGGGAATCCAACACCCTCCTCTGTCCTCTGGGGCATTGCATGGCACGGTGCACAAACCTACATGCAGACAAAACATTCATACACATACAAAATAAATAAAATTTAAAAAAATGCATGCACACACAGGCACTCAGAAGAAATAAATGCATGCACACACGGGCACTCAGAACAAACAAATGCATGCACACACGGGCACTCAGAACAAACAAATGCATGCACACACGGGCACTCAGAACAAACAAATGCATGCACACAAGGGCACTCAGAAGCTTTCTCCAGTCACATAGCTCTGGCCCCCAAACCACCCATTTTCAGGCTGGGTCTTTCCCGGTCAATGAAGGTAGAGAAGACACACCCCCAGACATGCCCACAGGCCACTGTGATCTAGACAGTCGCTCCCTGAGACTTCCTTCCCAGCTGATTCCAGGTTGTGTCAAATTGGGGATGAACACTAACCATGTCCCCAAATTACTAACCTCGGGAGCTTATGGGCTGAAGTGATCACAGAAAGCTTTTAGCACACTATTTCAGCTGTGGTAAGTGGTCAACCATTGAAAGTTTTTTCTAATTCATTTTTAAGCTTTATTTTTATTTTGTATACGATTCTTCACCTACATGTATGTGCCCCATGTGCATGCCTGATGCCAGCAGGGCCCAAGAGAAGGCCATGGAATCCCTGAAACTAGAGTTACAGATGGTTGTGACACCATACGGGTGCTGGGAATCGAATCTAGGTCTTTAGCAAGGATATCAAGTGCTCTTAACCACTGAGCCATCTCCCCAACCATCAAAACTTATTAGCAATACAGGGAGTTGTTTCCATTTATTTATTGTGTGTGTATGTGTGTGGGCACAGGCACAGCACAGCACTTGGGTGGAGGTCAGAGGACAGCATGTACTCTCCTCCTACCATGTGGACTTCAGGCACTGAACTCAGGCCATCAAGCTTGGCAGCAAGAACCTTTACCCTACTGTACCAGTTCACCAGCCCCATATTGTTTTACATATATGAAACAATATGGTTTCTTAAAACATTTTTTTTTCCAGCCAGGCATAGTGGCACACACCTTTAGTCCCAGCATTCGAGAGGCAGAGGCAGGCAGATTTCTGTGAGTTCAAGGCCAGCCTGGTCGACATAGAGAATTCCAGGCCAGCTGGAGCTACAGAGAGGCCCTGTCTCAAAAAGACAAAAATAAATAAATAACACCATTTTTTTTTTCTTGGTAGTGTTGAGGATCAAACCCAGGGTTTGTACATGTTAGGCAAGGGAGCTACAGCCCCAGCCTTAAAAGTAATTCTTACTATTAATATAGCCTGTGCCTGAACATTCAGAAAAGTCATGTAAGACATTTAGTTTAGGTGTAATCACTTGTGGTCTCCACCCATCACACAAGATACTTTAGCATTCAGATCTAACAATGAGTTTTATCTGTGTGGTTTTGGGTAGTTTCAGAGTTGAGAGTGATATCAGTTGAATGCTCTAATTTTCAGAAAAGGCAACTGAGGCCCAGAGATGGCAAATGGAGCCATCCTCCTAATTAGAGAGGGGTTGGCTGGCGAGATGCCACGTCTTCAAAATCACAGACGTGTATCTATTTCTAACTTACTTTTGTTCCGTCTGTTCCTTCCTGCAGAACAGGAAACCTCAAATTTAATTGCTTTGATTCAGAATCAAAGGTTACCACTGGCAACGATGGCTGCAGCATTAAACTGCTTTACAACTCATGCTTGGAAGCAGCCTGGCTGGGACCAAGGATGTATTCTAAGCCAGTGCAGCCCCTCAGTCAAAAAGCTCTTCCTGAATCAAGTATGGTGGCACACACCTGAAAATCCAAACACTTGAAAAAAAAAAAAAATCAAACACTTGAGTGATTGAATAAGAGGATCATGAGTTTGAGGCCAGCCTGGGCTATATAGGAAGAACCTATCTCAACAAACAAAAAGCAGAAAGGTCTTCCTCAGACTGAGTTTACCCAAGAAGAGAAGTCACAAACTGGGGGCCTGTCTGCTGGTTGGTCATAGCAAACACAAGAAAACAAAACCAAATTTACCTCTTCTTCAGGGACTAGAGGGATGGCTCAATAGTCAAGAATGCTTGCTGCTTGAGCTAGATAGCTTTAGCGTTGACACACCTGGGTTGAGCAAGCCTCAACTGGGGAATTGCGCCCATTGAACTGGCCTCTGGCCATCTCTGTGGGATTGTTGAGTGATGGGGGAGAACCATCCCACTGTGGGTGGTGCCACCCCTGGCAGGTTGTCCTGTATTGCATAAGAAAGCAGGCCCGGCATGGGCCAGGGCAAGCCAGTAAGCAGCATTTCTCCATGGCCTGTGCTTCAGCTCCAGCCTCCAGGTTTCTGCCCTGAGTTCCTACCTTGGGCTCCCTCACTGATGAACTGTGACCTGGGAGATATAAAATGAATAAACCCTTTTCTCCCCAAGTTGGCACTGGTCAGAGCATTTTGTCACAGCAATGGAGAAGCGAACTAGAACAGTGCTCTTGGAGAGAACTGGAGTTTGGTTCCCAGCACTCTTGTGGGGAGTCTTACAAACACCTGTAACTCTAGCTCCCAGGGGGATCTAGGCTGCCAAGGGCACTATACTCACATGTACACACTAATTAATTAAAAATAATTTGGGGGGGGTCTTTTTGAGACAGGATCTCTGTGTAGCCCTGCTGGCCTGAAACTCACTATGTAGACAGTCTGGCCTTGAATGCACAGAGATCTGCCTGCCTCTGCCTCCCAAGTGCTGGGATTAGTGTGCCACAATGCCTGGCCAAAATAAAATAACTTATAAAGGAAAAGAACTCTTCTCAATACACTACCATTTCCCTCGGGTCCTCTTTGTCTTTTTCTCTCTTTCTTTCTCTTTCTTTCTCTTTCTTTCTCTTTCTCTTTCCTTTCCTTTCTTTTCTTTTCTTTTTCTTTCTTTCCCATACTTTCAGGATGAAAAGAAAGCAAAAAATCATGACATCTCCCATGATTTCAGCTCCTAAGTACCACCCTGTTAAATCAAGATTATTTTCAGTTTTGACCTCAAGTTCTCTATAAAAATCCTTCCAGTGGCTCTCACTTCTCCATTCATTCAACAAAATATTCATGACTGTTTGCATTACGTGTTGTGCTTGGTGCCAGGGTACAGGGAGAGCCAATGCAGTTCTACTCAACAGCAGAGCACCCCATCTCACACCTTGACTGCTAGCCACCCCGGAATCAAAGTTCTCCTAATTTCTACGTCCGCCTTTGAGTTTTCAAAGAAGCCAGACTTTCGGGGGCTGGAGAGATAGCCTAGCGGTTAAGAGCACCGACTGCTCTTGCAGAGGACCTGGGTTCGATCCCCAGCACCCACATGGCAGCTAAGAACAGTCTGTAACTCCAATTCCAGGAGAACTCCAGTTCCAGGGGAATCCGAGACCCTCTTCTGACCTCCGCGGCATTGCACGACACGGGTGCACAAACCTACATGCAGACAGTACGTTCATACACATAGAAAATAAACTTTAAAAAAAAAACAAAACAAAAAAAGAAGCCAGACTTTATGAGTGTCTCTCACAAGCAACCTGGCAGCTAAATTCACACTTCCACGTTGCTTTCTTCGCTGCACACGTCACTTTTAGCACACATAGAGATGCAAAAGGCATGAAAGCATGAAGCTCAATCCAGAACAAACAAGGAGACATCCGAAAGGATAGGAAGAAGAAAAGCCACGCCCACCCGGGGAAGTAGCGACCTAAGACAGTTGAGACCTTTATTTGGAGGGGGAAAAAACGTACAGAGGGAATCTCTGTAAGAATCAGAGCCACCGTCGTCTGCTTACAAACAGAAAAGGTGGTGAGGGGAAGGAGACTAAAGTTCCCTTTGGGGCTCTCAGTTGGCCACTTCCAGGGTAATTAGCCACTTGTCACGAGTTGACTTACTTCTAGAAACCAAATTATTGTAGTTATTAGAATTGCTACAATTCAACCAAATGGAGTTTTATAAAATGCTATGGCCCTGGCTAACAAAATCTTAAAAAAAAAAAAAAATGAGATGGCAGGGGCCAGAGAGATGGCTCAGTGGTTAAGAGCACTGGCTGCTCTTGCAGAGGACCCAGGTTTGATTCCCAGCACCCACGTGGTAGCTAACAACCATCTATAACTGCAGTTCCAGGGGATCTCTTCTGTCCTCTGTAGGCATTGCACAACACGGGTGCACCTACATACATGCAGACAGTACACTCATACATCTAAAATAAAAATAAAAATAATTAAAAAAAAATCACAAGATAGCTCAGCAATTAAGATCACTGACTGCTCTTGAAGAAGACCTGGGTTCGCTTCCCAGCATCCATATGATAGCTAACAAATGGCCATAACTGCAGTTCCAGGGGATCTGATGCTGCCCTCTTCTGACCTCCAAGGGCATTGCATGAGAGAGGTGCACCCACCTACATTCAGGCAATACTCATATACATAAAATAAAATATTTTTTTAAAAATGAACCATGAAATATACTGTAAAGAATTTGAGGGGCTGCTGGCAGAATGGCTCAGCAGGTAGAGGTGTTTGGCACACGCATGACTTGAGTTAAATCCTTGGGACCCACACAGTGGAAGAAAACTGATTCTTGGAAGTTCTCCTTTGACATCCACACATGTGCTGTGGTATGTATGTATACATGTGCAAACACTAAAGAAATGTAACTTTTGCTGGGTGCGGTGGCGCACGTCTTTAATCCTAGCACTTGGGAGGCAGAGGCAGGCAGATCTTCGTGAGTTCAAGGCCAGCCTGGTCTACAAAGCAAATTCCAGGACAGCTGGGAGCTGGGGCTACAGGGCGACCCTGTCTCAACAAGACCAAAAAAAAAAA
>VZQC01002980.1:176034-211113 GCA_009823505.1 Rhizomys pruinosus | reverse complement strand
CAGAGGACCCGGGTTCGATCCCCAGCACCCACATGGCGGCTGAGAACCGTCTGAAGCTCCAATTCCAGGAGAACTCCAGTTCCAGGGGAATCCGACACCCTCTTCTGACCTCCGCGGCATTGCACGACACGGGTGCACAGACCTACATGCAGACAGTACACTCATACACAAAGAAAAATAAATAAAAATTAATAAAAAAAAAAGGAGAGGACTTCTCTTGCTCTGTCATGGTGTTGATCCATCATGGCCTTCTGGGATTCAGGGAGAGGGAAACACATAAAAGAGACATCAGACCAGAGGGAGAGAAGAGAGGCGAGCCAGAAGAGAGACATGAGGCTTTGTAGACAAACGTGAAAAGGGGTGATGCGCTTACCAAAGGTGTGCCGACTACAGACAGCTCTGAGACAGCTACAACTCACTCCTTGAAGGGAAGGAAACACACCACTTCTACCACAAAAGCAATTTGTGCACTCGAAAGAGTAGGGAACCCCAGTTATACAGGAAGAGGCAGCTGGGGATCCCATTTGAGAGTGTGTCCCCGCCCTCCTGAACAGGTCAAGAGTAGACTAGAGAGGATTATAAACAGTACAGGGTCTCATCTGTCCAGAGAGAAGTAAGTGGGAATCAAACAGCTCTGAAGAGTAAACAGAGATGAGAGCCCAGCTCTTCTTTGTATCCACCGTGAAGACCACACTGATTTCATCCAAATTCAGATGTGAGACAGAAACTAGACTGTGACTGCACTGTACATGCTTCTAAAGCCCTGTGCTTCACGATGCACTCCCAGCAGCACCAGACACTGTAGTAGTAGCGGAGATCCACCCTGGCTAAACAGACACAGCACTTGATTGAAGGCGGACATGGCTCATCAGGTAAAGGCACCTGCTGTCAAACCTGACATCCTATGTTCCATCCCTGGGACCTACCCAGTGGAAGGAAAGAAGTTGCTCCTGAAAGTTGTCCTCTAACCTCCATCCTCACATGCATATGAAATAAATAGAATAAAAGTTTTAATAATTTGTTTTAACAGTTACTAAATCAGTATACCTGCTACGTATGAACACTGTCTTGCACATTTAAACAACATAAAAAAGTAACTTCTGCTTTCAGCTCTCAGCTTGGAGGAGGCTAACATCTGACCCCAGCCACCTCCATGATGCCGCCCAAGTTTGACCCCAATGAGATCAAAGTTGTCTATGTGAGATGCCAGTCAGCGCCATGTCTGCCTTGGCCCCTAAGATCAGTCCCCTGGGTCTGTCTCCAAAAAAAGTTGGTGATGACTTTGCCAAGGCAACCAGAGATTGGAAGGGTCTGAGGGTTACAGTGACGCTGACTGTTCAGAACAGACAGGGTCTGAGGATTACAGTGACGCTGACTGTTCAGAACACAGGATCTGAGGATTACAGTGACGCTGACTGTTCAGAACAGACAGGCCCAGAGTGAGGTCGGCCCTTCAGCCTCTGCCCTGATCATCAAGCCATCAAGGAGCCACCAAGAGACAGAAAGAAGCAGAAAAGCATTAAGCACAGTGGAAATATTACTTTTGATGAGATTGTCAACATTGCCCGACAGACGCGGCACTGATCTTTAGCCAGAGAACTTCCTGGAACTGTCAAAGAGATCCTGGGGACTGTGCAGTCTGTGGGCTGCAATGTGGATGGCCGTCACCATCACCCTCATGACATCATAGATGACATCAACAGTGGTGCTGTCGAGTGCCCAGCTAGTTGAAGAGAAACTTATTTCAATAAAAGATGATCTGACAACTAAAATTTAAAAAAAAAGTAACTTCTAGTTCATGCGGTGGTGTATATCTTTAATCCTAGCACTCAGGAGATAGAAGCAGATAGATCTCTGTGACTTTGAAGCCAGCCTGGTCTACACAGTGAGTTCCAGGCCAGCCATGGCTACAAAGTGTGACTCTGTCTAAAAAAAATAAAATGAAATAGAATAGCTGGGCATGGTGGCACATGCCTTTAATCCTAGCATTCAGGAGGCAGAGGCAGGGGGGATTTCTGTGAGTTCAGGCCGGCCTTGTCTACATAGTGAGTTCCAGGCCAGCTGGGACTACCGGGAGTCTAAAAAAAAAGATTGAGTTCTAGAAGATGAATGTTCAAACATAACAATGTTTTTAGATTTTTAGATTTTTTTTTTTTTGTATTTTTGAGACAGGGTCTCCCTTTAGTCTCAGCTGGCCTGGAGCTCACTCTGTAGACCAGGCTGGCCTTGAACTCACAGAGATCCGCCGCCTGCCTCTGCCTCCTGAGTGCTGGGACTAAGGGGGTGAGCCACCACGCCTGGCTTAGATTTTTATATTTTTAACCCTTAAAATTCTGTTGAATTAAATATACATTTCCAAATGCTGCCAGGACATCAAAACCATCATTCCCAAGAGCTCACTCCAAACAGTCACAAATTTGCCTGGTCACACACCTGTAATCCCAGCTACTTGGAAGACTGAAGCAGGAAGATAGTAAATTGAAGGCCTTGCCCAGGCTACCAACATCACAAATTCTTCACAAAGATTAAAGAGAAAGGTTACAGCTGAGCATGGTGGCATATGCCTATAATTCCAGCACTCAGAAGGCAGAGGAAGGAGGATCGTAAGTTCAAGGCCACCTTAGGCTACAAAATGAGACCCTGTCTAAAAAATAAAACAAGCCAGACATGGTAGCACAAATGTTTAATCCCAGCACTTGAGTGGTAGAGGCAGGTGGATCTCTGAATTTGAGGCCAGCCCGGTCTACATAGTGAGACCCTGTCTCAAAAAAAGGAAGGGAGAAAGGTAAGAGGAGAGACAGAGTCAGAGACAGAGGAGAGACAGAGAGAAGCCAGCATGAAGAGAAGATGGGGGAAAATTAAGTGCTATCAGTCCAGGACCCCCCCCCCCCCCCCCCCCTCCCCCCTCCCCCCCGGACCTCATTAATGCCTGTTTCCCTTTGCATGATGGCCCAGGAGACTGAGTTGCCCTACAACAGGAAGGGGAGGCCTCTAGATGATTCCTGAGGACAGACGTTGGGAAAGACCCAAATCCGTGACTCAAGAGAGAAGCTGATGCTTTATTCCAGGTGGATTACAGAATTACTTGAAAGACATTATTTCTTTTTTTTTTTTTTTTTTTTGTCTTTTCGAGATAGGGTCTCTCTGTAGCCCCAGCTGTCCTGGAACTCACAAAGATCCACCTGCCTCTGCCTCCCAAGTGCTAGGATTAAAGGCGTGCGCCACCACGCCCAGCTGAAAGACATTATTTCTTATTTATTGCCAAAGCCTCTTTGAGGTTCAGATATGGGTGTCCCTGGGGATTCAGGAAAACAAATTTAGCGAAGTCCTAGGTGCTACAGTACTTACAATCTAGTTCAATAGATAGTCTAATGGGAGGGGAGAGGATCCATTTATAAAATAGAGGAGTGGCTGTTTGATTTGCTGAGTAATAGCTTAAATAATGAGTAAGCGGCCCCACAATGCACACAGCCATATGTCACTCTGGAATGCCACCCATTGCTAAGAATACCTCCTAATGATACCCTGAAACTGGGCCGCCTCCAAGAATTGGATAAAAATGAAGACTGTGAAGTCCATTTGCAGTGGGTGAGTGCTTCCTGTGGACACAAGGAAGGCTGTGAAAAGCGGGCCCTGGAGCTGTAGTCGCCTAGGAAGATCGAGCAGCAAAGCTCCTGAGTGTACGTCAGCAAGTCAGAGCTGCTCCTGTGCTCATAGCAGCTCTGCTTTAGCCTGGTCTTATGGCTGTAGGCCTGGAGCCTTTCACTCTAGCTAGAGAATGACATTAGGGCTGGAGAGACAGCTCCTCTGGAGGACACAGCTCCATCCTCAGCCACCATTCTGGGTGGCTCCCAACCACCTATAACTCTAGCTGCTGGGGAGTCCGACACCTCTGGCTTCCATGGACACCTGTATTCATGTCCACATATACACACAGACAGATATACACATATACACACAGACACATATACACGTATACACAGACACATATACACGTATACACAGACACGTATACACGTATACAGACACGTATACATGTATACACAGAGACACGTATACGCGTATACACACAGATATACGTGTATACACACAGACAGATATATGCGTATACAGACAGATATACACGTATACACACAGATATACAAACAGACATGTATACACACAGACACATATACACGTATACACACAGACACATATACACGTATACACACAGACACATATACACGTATACACACAGACACATATACACATTTTTTTTTTTTAAGACAGGGTCTCCCTGTAGCTCCTGAAGGCCTGGAACTCGCAATTGTAGACCAGGCCGGCCTCAATCTTATAGAGACCCACCTGCCTCTGCCTTCCAAGTACTGGAATTAAAGACGTTCACCAGTATCCCCAGCCATTTTTTTTAATTAATAAAATCTTAAAGAAAGATTGACGTTAAAGCCTCAAAAAAAAGGAGAGAAGATGTTTTCCAAATGTGGAAAGGTGGAGCAACTTAAACTATCTGAAAGATAAGCTATCTGCAAAACTCCATTTGCTATTAATAGGCTCTGAAAATACAAAATGTGGGATTATTAAAGTCAGAAACCACCAAACCAAACCCTGGGCCTGAAACAGCTCTGTCAGGGCAGCCAGGACTGAAAACATCTCAAACCAGGGAGGACTAGAGGACCTAAGGTGGAAAAGAGAATATCCTACGCTTTATAACATGGAACACCTTTCTGAAATGGAGGTGGGGACTGCGTAGACTCGTCCTTCCAGAACACAGACGTGCATAGTAAAGCCTCTGATCCACACAGCTGCTGCACAGGAAAGGTGAACTGCACCGATCAGGAAGCAAGCCCCTCACTCTGTGAAGTGGCAACATTTCTCTGCTTAAAAAAAAAAAAAACATGAAAAGGGGCTGGAGAGATGGCCTAGCGGTTAAGAGCGTTGACTGCTCTTGCAGAGGACCCGGGTTCGATCCCCAGCACCCACATGGCGGCTGAGAACTGTCTTTAACTCCAGTTCCAGGGGAATCCGACACCCTCTTCTGACCTCCGCGGCATTGCATAACACGAGTGCACAGACCTGCATGCAGACAGTACATTCATACACAGAGAAAATAAATTGTAAAAAAAAATGAAAAAAAAAAAAAAAAAAAAAGGAAGTGCGCCGGGGGTCTATTGGTGGCACACCCCTTTAATCCTAGCACCTGCAAGAGGCCAGAGACAGGCGGATCTTTGTGAGTTCAGGCCAGCCTGGTCTAAGTAGTGACAGATGTTCTAAGGGCACCTTGGGCTACACAAAAAAAAAAAAAAAAAAAATGTGAATGGGCCCAGAAGATGTCTCTGTGTTGAAGAGTGCTTGCTGTTCAATTCCCAGCACCCCACTTCGTGTGCCTCCCAACCACCTGTAACTGCAGCTCCCAGTGATCCAATGCCTCTGAAGGAGCCAGCACACACTTCCACATACCAACACACAGACCCTCCCCCCAAAGATTAAAAACAATAAAAGAAAAAAATTAAAGAAAATTATGAAGTAGAAGTCTATTCAAATCATAAAAACTATTATGCAAATATCCCTAAGGGGGCAGAAAGTTTCACCTACCATTGACTTTATTTTTTTTTTTTTGTTTTTTCGAGACCGGGTCTCCAATGTGCCCCAGCTGTTCCTGGACTACTCACCTCCTGTAGACCACGGCTGGTGTTTGGCCTTGAAAATCTCAAAAGAATTCTGCCTTTTCCTCTCTCCCTCTTGCCTCTCCGAGTGCTAGGGATCAAAGGCGTGACTGCCACCACGCCCGACTAATTTTTTTTTATGTGTTATGAACGTTACCATCTGCCCGCCGCCGTTTGTGTACCTGTGTTTTGCAATGCTGTAGAGGTCAGAAGAGGGCTTTCGGATTCCCCTCGGAACTGGAGTTAAAGATGGTTCTCAAGCGCCATGTGGATGCTGGGATCGAACCGGGGGGCCTCTTCTGCCAGAGTTAGTCAGCGCTTTACTCATAAGCCATTTCTCCAGCCCCAACCTTTTAAGAAATTAGAGTGAATGTTCAGGCCAGGTGTTGGTGGCTCACACCTTTAGTCCCCGCACTCCAGAGGTAGAGGCAGGTGAACCTCTGTAAGTTCACGCCAGCATGGTGTACATAGTGAGTTCAGGATAGCTTGGAGTACAGGGAGACCCTTTTCTCAAAAAAGACCCATAAATAAAAAAAAAAGTGATATTGTACAGTGTGCTTTACTTAGTCTCTGACTTCTTCAACACAGGTGTAAACGACGTTTTAACTTTTCTGTTAGTAGCCCTCCAGGCAGGACTGTGAATGGTATGGACTCCTGTCCCACACATTCTACTGAAGGCTAAGCTGAACCACTGGTTTGGCACAGAGATGCCCACAAAGGCCACTCAGGTGGACCGGATAGCTTCATGCCTCCCCTGCCTCTCCCAGGCCCTAACAACCACATCGAGCAGAACTGTGACACGTGCTCTTTGAGACACAGTGGCTGAATAAAGCCCTCAGGCCCTCCACCTCTCCCAGCTGGTTTCCATTTCTAGAGTCAACATGTGCCCCCCACGTGCTTGTGCCGCACTCTAGCAGCAGTTTCCAGCCCTCACGCCAACAGCAGGAGCTCAGCTGCGTCTCCTTCATCTCCTGGACTCCTTGTCCCACAACTCCAGGTTCTCTTTCCTGGGCTGACTTACTCAGACTTACTCAGTGGGCTGCTGTGCAAGCTTCTGTGGGTTTGACCGTTATCAATGAGCTCCTATGCTGCGGGCTCTCTAGGAAATTCCATTTTTTCAGTAAGGGGAAGAGTTACTCCTCACTACACCTGGGAGATGAGCCCCAAGATTCTTAATACTACACCACATTTACTGTCATGTAAATGAAATGGCTTATACCATCAGAAGCTGTAAAGATTTCCACCATAGGGGCTGGAGAGATGGCCTACCGGTTAAGAGCACCGATTGCTCTTGCAGAGGACCCAGGTTCGATCCCCAGCACCCACATGGTGGCTAAGAACCATCTGTAACTCCAATTCCAGGAGAACTCCAGTTCCAGGGGAATCCGACACCCTCTTCTGACCACCGCGGCATTGTACAGCATGGGTGCACAAACTTGCATGCAGACAGTACATTCATACACATACAAAAATAAAAGAAATAATAATAAAATAAAATAAGATCCCCACCATATACCAACCAATTCTCATAAAAACAGTGAAACAGGCTCAGAAAAAAACTAAACACCACTAAAAGGAGGACCTTAGAATGTTTGTTTTTTTACTGTTGTGGTACCTGACATCATTTCTTTATTAGCCTCTCAATCATCATCTGTTAAGAAAATATTATGAGTACCATTAAAAACAGCTCTGATAAAACACAATCACTACTACACATCATGAAGCAGGTATGATCTATTTTACATTCACAGTGGTATGATACAGTTCTGTCCTCCAACTATAATACTGGAGGATGTAAGTGGACATTATTGGCAATTTGATTCTACTTTCCCAGCAGATGACCCAAAGGATGTTACGACACAGCTCTGTGGAGAAATGCACTCTCTTAGTGATGACTGCCTTTCATAAGTGGTCCAGCTGGGTCCTTAGAATTCTTAAGGTATTGATACCTCTGGCATTAGGTATCAATAAGCTGTGGCCAGCCAGCTACAGATCTTGTGAGCCCTCTCCGTACTAGCAAATGTACAACACATATTTACTTGCCCCTAAATATCATATTCTTTAAAAGATGAATCCAAAGGAAAGAAAATGAACTTACCTAGCAGACAAGGTCTAATCAAATATACCTCTTACTGAGTCTCACAAAGTCTTTCCTTGTTCCATCTATTGTTGAGTGTGCAGATGTCGGTTCCTAGAATTGACTGTTTGCATTTCTATCCACAGCTGTTTATAGAGTGGGGCGTGCTTGAGTTGACTGATTCAGATGTCCTGAGGAACAACTTCCTACCACCCAATCATTTTCTACCTCAGTCTGTCAAACTGCTGTTAGCTTTCTTGTTATTACTGTTGATTCCTATTTTATTGGGGTAGAGGGATGGCTCAGCAGTTAAAAGCACTGGCTGATCTTCCAGACAACTGGGGTTCGGTCCCCAGTACCCATCTGGCTGCAACAATGATCCATACCTCCACTTTCAGAGAACCCAATGCCCCCTTCTGGCCTCTGATGGCGTTGCATACACAGGTGCACTTACAAACATGCAGGCAAAACACACACACAGTATGAAAATCTGACTTTATTGCATTGCAGTCATAAATATGGCCTGCTCAACACCAAACTGGAAGGATTGAAGATGGTTTTGTATTTATTTTATTTTGGGTTGTTTTTTTTTTTTTGGTCTTTTCAAGACAGGGTCTCCCTGTAGCCCCAGCTGGCCTGGAACTCACTCTGTAGACCAGGTTGGCCTTGAACTCACAAAGATCTGCCTGCCTCTGCCTCCCAAGTGCTAGGATTAAAGGCGTGCACCTCCACGCCTGGCTATGTATTTTATTTTGTTTATTTCTGGTGCATCCTACACAAGTGCTTTACCATTGAGGTATAACCCCAAGCCAGAGGTGTGTTGGGTTACATGAAAACAATCTATATGTTGTGTTAGATGCAAAATTACATATAATGTTGATATATTTCTTCAAGCTAGCCATGATTTTCAATCTGATATATCCTTATGTTGGTTTTTTGCTATTTCATCTGCTATTTGTTTGGTCTTTTTTTTTTTTTTTTTGGTGTTTTTGAGCAAGGTCTCCATGTAGCCCCAGCTGGCCTGGAACTCACTACTGTGGTTTATCCAAATTGACATGGCATCAAATGATCTTCTAAATCTTTCTGTTTATACCCATAAGCAAATGCTCATCTGTCTTAATCAGAGACACTTTTCTTTACAATGAATGACAATGAATGCAGGGACCCACGACTGCTCCAAGTGCTGAGACTAAGTGATAACTGAGTGCCATTTATGCTATCTCTTCTAAGGCTCAGGGATTATAAGAACCAGAAGACAGGGAGAAAGGCCGCAAGATGCTGTTTGCTGGGCAGACAAGACCATGTCACCCATGGCCTCACGGCATGTGTTTGCCTGCACAAGACTGGGCCTATCAACACCCAACCACTTCAATCCTACCCCTCCCCACTGAACTATTTTCTTAATGTTTTATTATTATTTTATGTGTATTAAGTGTATTGCCTGAAGGTGTATAAGTGCGCCCATATCATGCAATGCTCATGGAGTTCAGAAAAGGCCATCAAATACCCTGGAACTGGAGTTACAGATCATGGTTACTACCATGTGGTGCTAGGAATCAAACTGGGTCCTCTAACCAAGCAGCCAATACTCTTAACCACTGAGCTATCTCTCCAGTCCCTTGAAATTCTTATGTGTTAACTAATTAATGAGACTATAACTTGCATTTCCTCTTTTCATGAATTTTTTTAGATTTTATAATTTTTAATTATGTGTATGTGTGTATGTCTGTATTTGGGTATATGCATGCAGTTGCCCATAGAAGCCAGAAGAGGGTGTCAGGTCTCCTGGAACTAGAATTATAGGTGTTGTGGCATACCCAGTGTGGGTACCCGGAAGTGAACTTGGGTCCTCTGAGAGACCACCAAATGCTCTTAACCACTGAGCCATCTCTCCAGCCCTTCATGAAATTATTTAAGAAGTCCCATGGAGGCCACACTCAGTCAATGGCAGAGAAGGTTCAGGAAGGTGTATTCTTCAGTTGCTTTCATCCTGTTATGAGTTGCAAAGAATGTACATGGTCTGCTGCATCAGATTGGAAGCCTGCTCATCTGACTATAAATACCAGAGTTATTCTTTGGGTTCCTTTTTGGTTTTGAGGCAGGGTCTCCCTTTAGTCCCAGCTGGTCCAGAGCTCATTATGTAGACCAGGCCGGCCTTGAACTCACAGGGATCCGCCTGCTCTGCCTCCCGAGTGCTGGGATTAAGGGCGTGCACCACCACCCCTGGCCAGACCAATGTCTTTATAGCTAGTCAGACATGAAGGAAATGTACCTTGTGGCTTTTCCGTGCCTCAGACACTGCTCTCATTCCGCTGCCTGCAAATTTTCTTTAGCAATAAAACTGTTTCTTCAGAGGAAATCTTACACACACCAGATAAGACAAAAGAAAGCAGAACCATGTCATAAAAGGAGTCAGCTTAGGTCTTCATTTGCACGATGCACGGTCCACTAAGGACCCACATAGAATTCACAGTACACATCTGGAAAACCAACATGAAAAGTTGTGCCTTTGAGTTAGCTTTGAGTCATCACATTTGCCTTCGGCTTTCTGCGACACACTTCCTCTGTGCCTAAACACCTTCGATGGACAGCTGACTTGTAAACTCTCCCAAAGATTCCACCCCTCAGACTCTTCCATAAGGTTCTCCTCTGGAAGGGGAGGGTCAAGCGTACTGAAAAATGCCCTTCATAGGCACTCCAAAGGGGCTGGCAGAAGCTAAGGGAATGGATGAGACTTGGCATCCATCACTGTGCAATGGGAAAGGAAGAACTTTTAAAAACATTTAAAATTTTTTAATTAATTAATTATTGGTCCTTTTGAGATAGGGTCTCCCTGTAGCCCCAGCTGTCCTGGAACTCTGTAGACCAGGCTGGCCTTGAACTCAGAGATCCACCTGCCTCTCCCTCCCAAGTGCTGGGATTAAAGGCATGCGCCACCACACCTGGCAAGAATAGTGGGTTTATTATTTTTTTTAAGATTTATTTTTAGGGCTGGAGAGATGGCCTAGAGGTTAAGAGCGCCGACTGCTCTTACAGAGGACCCGGGTTTGATCTCCAGCACCCACATGGCAGCTAAGAACCGTCTGTAACTCCAATTCCAGGAGAACTCCAGTACCAGGGGAATCCGACACCCTCTTCTGACCCCCGCGGCATTGCACGACACGGGTGCACAAACCTACATGCAGACAGTACATTCATACACATAGAAAATAAATAAAATAAATAAAAAAATAAAAAATAAAAGATTTATTTTCACTTTTTTGTTTATGTGTATTTGTGCACATGCATCCAGTGCCCACAAAGGCAAGAAGAGGACATGAGATCCCTAGAGCTGGAGTTACAGGAGGTTGTGAGCTGCCCAACATGGGTGCTGGGAACTGAACTCAGGTCCTCTGAAAGAGAAGTCAGTGTTCCTAACCCATGAGCCACCGTCTAGCCCATAAATAATATCTTATATGAAAGCACTGTTACTTAAAACCACTAAACGTCTTGGGACATAATTCAGTGGCAGAGCACTTGACTAGCATCTATGAGGCTTCGGGGCCAATTCCTGGTACTGGGGAAAAAATTAGTAAGTTTCAGTGAGGTGAAAGGAAAGAGAAGGCCCAAAGAAACTCCTAGTGTTTCCTACGTAGATTCATAGGGGGGTTGTTGAGTCACATCAGGCCACAGAGATTAGTACAAAGGCTGACTTTGTACTTGGCCAGGTAGTCAAAGTTATAACAACGCCAAATACCAACAAGCCAGAAGTAAGACATGGTACCACACACCTTTAATCTCAGCACTCAGGGAGGCAGAAGCAGGTGGATCTCTGTGAGTTTGAGGACAGCCTGGTCTACATAGAGAGTTCTGGGCCAGCTTGGGCTACAGGGAGACCCTATCTGAAAAACAAATGAAAAAAGTTAGCCAGATGTGGTGGCTACTACCTTTAATCCTAACACTCATGAGACTGAGACAGGAAGACCCTGAGTTTGAGGCCAGTCTGGGCTACAGAGTGAGACCCTGTCTCAAAAGCAATAACAACAAAATGGAGAGAGGAGGAGGAGGTGAGGGGGGAGGCAAAGGGAAGAGTAGAAACAAAGGAACAGCTAAGAGGGGAAGAGATGGCTTCTTTTTTTTTTTTAAACAGGGTCTCCCTGTAGCCCCAGCTGGCCTCATTCTGAAGACTTGGCTAGCCTTGTACTCACAGAGATCTGCCTGCCTCTGCCTCCCAAGTGCTGAGACTAAAAGCATGCACCACTATGCCCAATACACATTTTTAATTTATTATTGTCCATCCACATTTTAAATGTACTAGTGTATGCATATGTGTGCATGATATATATGTAGGCATGTGTGCCACGGTACACGTGTGGAGGTAAGGGAACAATTCTGTGGAGGTGAGTCCCTCCTTCTACCTTCATGTGGTAGCTTTCGGGGATCAAACTCATGTTGCCAGGTTTGCACAGAAATCCTCGTTATCCACGGAGCCATCTTGCCAGCCTTGATAGATCCACATTTTTAAAAAGATTTATTGTTATTTCATGTGCATGAGTATTTTGTCTGCATGTATATAAGTGCACCATGTGTGTACAATACCCTTAGAGGCCAGAGAGGGTATGGGATCCCCTGGAACTGGAATGACAGCTGGTTGTTAACCACCATATGGGTACTGGGAACTGAACCCAGGTCCTCTGCAAGAGCAGCTCTGTATGAGCAGTCAGTGCTTTTAACTGCTGAGCCATCTCTCAGCCCCATATGTCTACATTTTAAACTAAGAAGTTGGTGCTGGGACCAGAGGGGTCGGTGCTAGCGGCCTGCACCTTGGTGCGGGCTGGAGTAGTTACCTGGGCAGGCATCTGCCGCCTCTGCCGCAGGTAGGGGGCCGTGGGCGGGACAGTCCTTGTCTCTTTTGTGCTGGGACCAGAGGGGTCGTTGCTAGCGGCCTGCACCTTGGTGCGGGCGGGAGTAGTTACCTGGGCAGGCATCTGCCGCCTCTGCCGCAGGTAGGGGGCCGTGGGCGGGACAGTCCTAGTCCTCTGCACCTGTGTGGGGGCTGGAGTAGTTACCTGGGGGCAGGCATCTGCCGCCTCTGCGCAGGTAGGGGGCCGGTGGGGGGACAGTCCTAGTCTCATTCGTGCTGGGACCAGAAGGGGTCGGTGCTAGCGGCCAGCACCTTTGGTTGGCGGGCGGGAAGTAAGGAGTAGTTACCTGGGGGCAGGCATCTGCCGCCTCTTGCCGCGGGTGGGGGCCCGTGGGCGGGACAGTTCTAATCTCTTTTGTGCTGGGGCCAAAGGGGCCGGTGCTAGTCGTCTGCAACTTGGAGCGGGCTGAGGCTGGGAGTTAGTTACCTGGGGCAATGCATCTTTTGCCGCTCTGCCGAGGTAGGGGGCCGTTGGGCGGGACCGGGGGGGGGACCAGGTCCTAGTCTTCTTTTGTGCTTGGGGACAGAGGGGGGTCGGTGGGGGTGCTAGACGGCTTGCCAACCTTTTGGTGCGGGGCGGGGAGTGAGTAGTTCGTTACCTGGGCAGGGCATCTGGCCGGGCCTCTGCCGCAGTTAGGGGGGCGTGGGAGGGACCGTTTTAGTCTCTTTTGTGTTGGGACAAGAGGGGTCGGTGTTAGTGCCTGCACCTTGGTGCGGGGCTCCGGGGCGCGGCTAGGTCAGGCATCCCCACCCCCCCACGGGGAGCTGGTTCGAGAAATCCCAAGTGGGACTTTCCTTGGGAGAAAACCTTCAGAGCCAAGAAGAAGGAAAGAGTGGTTTGCCAAAATATAGAAAAAACCTAGATGCAAAGTCAATACTCCATAAACAAGAGAGGGAAAAGGGGAAAAAAAAAACAAAAAAAAAAAGAAAAAAAAAAAAAAAAAACAAAAAAAAAAAAAAAAAAAAAAAAAAAAAAAAAAAAGACAAAAAAAAAATAAAAAAAAAAAAAAAAAAAAAAAACAAAAAAAAAAAACAAAAAAAAAAAAAACAAAAAAAAAAAAAAAAAAAAAATAAAAAAAAAAAAAAACAAAAATAAAAAAAAAAAAAAAAAAAAAAAAAAAAACAACAAAAAAAAAAAAAAAAAAAAAACAAAAAAAAAAAAAAAAAAACACAAAAAAAAAAAAAAAAAAAAAAAAAAAAAAAAAAAAAAAAAATAAAAAAAAAACATAAAATAAAAAACAAAATAAAAAAAAAAACAAAAAAACAAAAAAAAAAAAAAAAAAAAAAAAAAAAAAAAATAAAAAAAAAACAAAAAAAATAAAAAAAAAAAAAAAAAAAAAAAAAAAAAAAAAAAAAAAAAAAACAAAAACAAAACACAAAAAAAAAAAAAAAAAAAATAAAAAAAAAAAAAAAACAAAACAAGCTAAAGGGAGGGAAGTAAAACCATCCCCTAACCTAGTGAAAAGGTATTTGTGGATCTGAACCTACCAAAAGGGAAAAAAGGGCCACATTGCCAGGAAACCCGACGGAAGGGGGACAAAACATGGGAAAGGCCACAGGAAAAATCCCTGCAGCAAAAAGCGCTTGGCTCTACCAAACCTGTAGGGATTATGTCTACAATGGGAAACCTTGGAGGAACCCAAGGAAAAAGCAGATTCTTAAGAGAATTAATGTGACAGACCTATGTAAGAGAAATTTAAAAGAGGCAACAATATAAAGAGGAATTCAAAGACTAAAAAGGGAAGAAAGAGAAACAAAAAACTCCAAAAACGGAGGACCCTAGAGGGATTACATATGACAAAACTCCAGAAAGGACCCTTAAAGGAAAACAGATTGACAACTCCGAAGAAACTAGGAAGGAGAAAAAAAAATAAAGAAATACAGGAAACAAAGAGTAGGAGAATCGAAAACATTCAAAAAAGACACTGAGGGATACACTGAACAACATGGGAAAAGAAAGAATAAAGGAAAAAAAAAAAAAAAAAACAGACGATAAGAAAAAGGGGAAGAAAAAAAAACAACTCCGAAAGAGAAAAAAGTAAAAACTACTTGAAAAAAAGAAAGGCCAACATCAACGAAAGTAAGGAAAACAGCAAAGAAAGAGATTCGGAGAACACCAAGAAGAGATAGAAGATCTCAGAAAAAGTCAGAATATGACTGCTCTAAGCTACTAAAAAGAAACAAGAAAAAGATGAAACAAAAAAAAATGGGAAAAAGGGAATATTAGAACACACATTGAATCAAGAAGAAAGAAAGGAAAAAAAAAAAAAAAAAAAAGTCTCAAGAAGTAGAAATGAGGAAGCAGAACAGGGGAAAGGGAATATTCAAGATTCTGGGAAGATAACACAGAGCAATTAAAAAGCTCAAATAAAAGATTATGAAAATTTTAAAAATAAAAAAAAGTGGAACAACCAGGAAATATATTGGGACACTATGAAAAGATTAAACCTCCATCATCATAGGAAAGAAGGAGAAGAATCTCAAGAGAAAATAGTATTGATCAGATTCTTCAACAGATCAATAGATGAAAATTTCCCCAAACTAAAAAAATAGGCAAAACCATTACAAATACAAGAAGCCAACATAGGAACCCCAAATAAGACAAGATCAGAAAAAAGAAAACACCCCAAAAAAAAAATTAAAATGCTAGATGCCCAAAACAAAGACAAAATTCTTAGAGCTACAAAAGAAAAACAAGTCACATACAAGGGGAAACCAATCAGAAATCACAACTGAACTTTTCGCCTCAAACCATGAAGCAAAGAGAACATGGAGCAAAGCATTCCCAGTTTTAAGGGACTACGGATGCCAACCAGAATACTTTACCCATCAAAAAAAATGTCGATTATAGTTGAAGGAGAGAGAAAAATCTTCCATGACATAAACAAAGATGATGGAATACCTTATCTGGAAAAACCAACTTTTCATAAAAATACTGAGCAATTCAAAGAAAAAAAGCAATTCAAATAAGAAAACTGACAACAACAAAATAAAAAAAACAAACAACAAAAACAAAACCATAGGAGGGCAAAATCAGGAACTAGGAGTTCCAAATGGATAAAAAAGTGAAAAGGAAGCAAACATCATCTTTCAATTTATACCTTAAATATAATGGGGCTAAACTTCCCAAAAAAGGCAACGAACTGGGGGAGAAAAAAAAAAAAAAAAACCCATCTATATGCTGTCTACAAGAAAAAAAAAAAAAGATAGCACTTTTAAGGGTTTTGAAAGGGATGGAAGAGAGTATTTCAAGCAAATGGTACCAAGAAAGAAGCAGGTGTGGCTATTCTAATATCAGACAAAATAGACTTCAAAGCAAAAGAAATCAAAAAAACAAAGAGGGACATTAACTTTTATCTAAAGGAACAATCAATGAATGAAGATTTCAAATCTATAAACATATATGCACCAAAAACCACGGTGCACCAAACTTTTATAAAGGAAAAACCCTCTCAGGATCTCAAGGCACGCTTGATTACCCAGTGCCCACATACTAGGGTGATTTCATAACCCCATTAAGTCCCCTAGACAGATCAACAGGACAAAGGATAAACAGAGAGGACATCTGAAACTAAATGACACCAATACACAAAATGGAACCTCACAGAATCTCTCGAAAATATTCACCCAACACCAGATGAATATATTACAACTTTCTACTCAGCATCTCATGAACATTCTCCAAAATGACCATATACTGGGACACAGGAAAAAAAATCAACAAATATAAAAAAAAATTGAAAAAATATTGAAAATAATCTCATGCATTCTATCAGGACACCAAGTGCAAATAAATACATTATCAACACCATAGTAACCCTACACCTACAGGAACACATGAGACTAAACAACAACCCTCGAATAATGAGGGGGTCAAAAGGAAAAAAAGAAAGAATAAAGAAAGAAATAAAAAAACATTCTGGAATGAAATGACAATGATAAAACAACAACACAGCAAAAATCTATGGGACATTTAAAAGGCAATCCTTAGAGGGAAGTTTATAGCTCTTCTAAGTGCCTACATTTAACAAAAACAGAAAGAACAAGCACAATCGTGAATGATCTAAACACTGCAGCTAAAAATACTTTGAGAGACAACAACAAATGAACCCTAAACGGAGGCAGACAAGAAGAAATAACAAAAAAAAATCAGAGCAAAGAAGATCAATGAAATAGAAACAAAAAAAAAAACCATAACAAAAAAATCAATGAATCCAAAAGTTGGTTCTTGAGAAGATAAAAAATAGACAGACCTCTAGCCCAGGTAACCAAAAGAAAAAAACAAGAGGGAAAAAACAATCCAAATCAATAAATCTGTGACGAAGTGGGGAAAATATCACAACAGACAATTGAAAAGAAATCCAGACAATTATACGGGGACTACTTCAAAAACTTATATTCTACTAAGTTTGGAAAACTAGAGGAAAAAATGGATGAATATCTGAAATCCTGGGAATCCCCCAAAGCTCAACCAAGAAGAGATCGACAGTTCTAAACAGGACCAATAGTACAGGGGAAAAAATCGGATGTAATAAGCAGCTCCCAACCAAAAAAAAAAAATGCCCAGGCCCAGACGGTTTTCACTGCAGAATTCTATTAAAAAAATATTTGAAAAAGACATACTAACCATTTACTTAATTAATTGTTCAAGGGATACAAAACGGAGGGAACTCCCCAGAATCTTCTATGAGGCCCGCATTACGCTACTACCAAAAACCAGGGAAAAATACAACCAAAAAGGGGAAACTTAGACCCATCTCCCTAATGAACACAAGATGCCAAAATTTAAACAGGATTCTGGCAAACCGCCATACAGACTCACATCAGAAAAAAAAATCATCCACCATGACCAAGTTGGATTCTACCCGAAGATGCAGGGATGGTTTCAACATAAGAAAATCAATAAACATCATCAAACATATCAATGGATTGAAGGACAAAAACCACACCATCATTTCAAATGATGCGGGAAAGGTGGGAGAAAATAGCTTTGACAAAACTTCCAGCATCCTTTCATGTTTAAAGTCCTGGTGGAGGGGAAATTGGTCGAAAGGATCATTCCTTAATGTAATAAAGCTATATACAGGAAACCCACAGCCAATATCATCTAAATGGGGGAAATGACAGAAAAACAATTCCCTTAAAGGGTAGGAAACTCCGGCAAGGCTGCCCCCTGTTCACCACTCCATTTTTTCAATTATAGTCGTTGGGAAACCCTTGCAGGGAACAATAAGGCAAGAAAAGAAAAAAAGGAAATTAAAGGAGTTCTTACATTGGAAAAGGAGGAAGTCAAGGCGTCCCTGTTTGCTGATGATATGATATTTCTACTCTAAGGGGTGCTAAACTCCACCAGAAAACTCCCTTGAAACGATTAAGACTTTGGTAAGTGGTGGGATAAAATAACTCTAGAAAAATCAGAGCCTTTCTTTACACCAACAACAAGCAACTAAGAAGGACTAAAGGGGACCTTCCCACTCACCAATAGCCTCAAAAAACAATAAATAAAATACCTAGGACAAAACCTAACCCCAGACCACCACGGATCTCCCAACAAAAAAATTTTAAACCCCTGAAAAAGGAAATTGAGGAAAGACATCAGAAGATGGGACAAAAACTCCCTGTCTGGATTGGGAAAATAATATAGTAAAAATGTCCATCCTACCCAAACTAGTGTGTAAGATTTAATGAAATCCCAATCAAAATCCCCCCAAGAAATTTCTTTCACAGGGCTTGGAAAAAAAATCCTCAATTTCATTTGGAAAAAAACAAAAGACCCCGAATAAAGCCAAAGCACACCCTGAGTGGAAAAGAGCGCAATACAGGGGGGATCGCTCTATACCAGATATCAAAACTATTACAACAGGGCTTATAGTCATAAAAACAGCTGGTACTGGCACAAAAACAGGACCAGTTGACCATGGAATAAAAACTGAAGATCCAAACCTGAGCTCATTACAATTTCAGCCACCTCATATTTTACAAGGGGGCCAAGAAGACAACAATGGGGGAAAGACAGCTCTTCAGCAAGTGGTGCTGGCAAAATTGGATCACCCACTTGTAGAAGACATGAAATTAACCCCTACCTCTCACCTTGTTCAAAAGTCAACTCCAGATGGATCAAAGACCTCAACGTGAAACCCAAAACTTGGTGAGGTATAAGAAAGAGAACTTGGCAGTAGGACTACAAGACATAGGTGGGTGGTAGGAAACAAGACTTCTTAAATCAGACAGGTAGCTCACAAGAAATAAGAATCAAATTGACAAATGGGATCTGTCCTTTAAAACTCAAAAGCTTCTGTACATCAAAAATAGAAACACATTAAAGGGAAGTGACGAGAAAAACCCTACAGAGTTGGAGGAAAAACCGTCACTGCCAGACACATCTGACAAAGCCATTAATCTCCAGAGTATACAAGCGATCTCAAAACAAAAAACAAGAAGAAGAAGAAAGAAAAACAAACAAATGAAACATCTCAAACAAGATGGAGCAAAAGATCTGAATAGAGACTTCACCACAGGAGGTAGGAAATAGGGATGGCCGACGAGAACCGAGAAAACATCTTAAGAGAACGGTGTTCAGCATCTCTGACAATTAAGGAAATGCAAATTAAAACCACTTTTGAGATATCCACCTTACTCCAATAGACTGGCTAGGATCAAGAACACAAAAATGATTACCAAGTGCTGGATGAGGTTGTGGGGAAAGGGAATATCATCCATGCTGGTGGGAATGTAAACTTGTACAGCCACTATGGAAATCAGTGTGGAGAAACCCTTAAGAAACTCAAAAACGAGCCTTTCCATTTGACCAGTCATACCACTCCTGGGTATATACCCACAAGACACATCTTACTGCAAGATACATGCACAGCTATGTTTATTGCAGCTCTGTTCCACAATAGCAAAAAAAACAAGCTGGAACCAGCCCAGGTGCCCCTCAATTGACGAGTGGATAAGAAAAAGATTGGAAATAAATGTGGCTAATGTATACAATGGAGGTTCTATGCAGCGGTAAAGAGGGGACAACATCATGGAACTTTGCAGGTAAATGGATGGAGCTGGAAGACATTATGTTAACGTGAAGTAACACACAGTCCAGAAAAAAAAAAAAACGACAATGGGTGGTTCCCTCATTGTGGATGCTAGTACCAATACACCTAGATTATAAACATTTCTCATGGGGAGAGGGATGCATAGTAAAAGAACAACAACAGAAAAACAGACTGCATCAGAAAATGGACCGGAAATGGTGAATTGGGGAAGAAGGGGGGGTGGGTGAGGGACACTGGTGTATATTAATTCGATTAATGCATTTTAATTGACATGAGTCATCAAAGTGCCAGTTTTGCCTAAGACACTGTCTACAGGGATACACGGTGTTTTTAGGACTAGTAAAAAGTAAATATGTGTTATTTAAACAACATTGGTTTTAACACTCTGATAAAAACGGTTTTATTTTAATGCATCCGAGTTAAATGGAGATTAATTCACTGTTGTGTAAACAAACTAATTTATAGTGGTCCTGAGAAAACTACTTTCTAAGGTGCCAACAAAAGGTTTTGATATTGAGAGAGCTGAGGACTTTCTTGCTTCCCCACCCAGAACAAGGAGAAATTATGACGATGATGGGGTTGCTTCTCAAACTGTAAATTGGAGAACAACTATTATAGAGGTAATCTCTATAAAAACTGGTTTTTAAAAAACTGCCTTCTTTAATTGACTAAAAATCATAGGAACTGTGAAAAAGGATTACTCTCTGTTCAGAACCAAAATATAACACTAAAGTCCTTAAACCTATGTGCACTTAAGCAAAATGTATCAATACAGGGGAGCTCTGACATAGTAATGGATTATCCACCAGGAGATGTTGGCCAGGAGATCCTAAGGGTCCCACAAAAGTTGTAAAGAGCTCCTTTCTGCCTCAAACTGGGAGATACTGCAAGGAAAGTAGAGGAGTGAATAAGGCCCTCTGCTGAAGAGACTGATTTTAAAACATGGCAAAAAGGTGCATTGAGGACCCACAACATGCAAGTTGTTACAGAATGGCCCTGAATACCAGAGAGAGTGTTTAGAAGGTTACCTAAGGGCCCTAAACCAAACAAAGCAAAATATTACGGGGTCTCCTTGGTTCACAGCAAGACTTTCCACCGTCAGCACCAGCTAGACCTCACACTGCTGGAAATAATGTTTTGCAGCAGAGGAGCCAATATGCCTGTATATTCCACAATCTAATTGGCTATTGAACTCTCTTCCTTGGAAGGAATGGACCAATAAGTGCTGATGCCCACATAGTCTTACATTCTCTACAGGTTAGGAGACATCAATAGCACAGTAAGACCCCCCATCATATTTAACAGGAAAAAATGTAGTTCGTGGATTCAAACCATTCATCTAAACATATATGTCTATAAAAAAACCAAATAGTATACCTACCATAAACTATTAATGTGCTTAAATACCATATATTCTAATTGCTTGTGGCTTCATTCATTTAGTAGGATCGAAAGGTTTTTCCTGGACGAGTCAGCCCATGGAAGGAAACAACAGACAGGAAATGACCAGAATCCAAGACAACAGCTCCAGAGATGAGTGGATTGTTCTGCATTCTCATTCCACTTGTGGCCCCTTTTCTTAAGCCCAGGGGAATATCTGCGGAGCTAAAAAGGAGGGGGCGTGTGGTAGATAGAATGTAAGGGCTGCGATTGGGGTGGAAGGGGTGAAACAAACTACAGCAATGTTAGTCTGGTACCCCTCATTGTTGATTAACAACCTGAGATTGAACATACAAAACCCCTCACCCCCGCTGGTGGAAGGTGGGGGTGGGGCTGTGTGGTTTGGGCACAAAACAGCCTGCAAATTGGTTATACATGAAGGATGCTTGTTACTCATGGATTATCACTTATAGCTAAAAAATGGAAAAAAAAAAAAAAATGAGAGAGATTTGCAGGACAGGAGTCATTGGTAGAATGGCATGTAACTGCATGATCTCGGTTGGGTGGGGTTGGTGGGGGGTAGGTGAAAGGGGGGGAGATATTGCCTGAACTGAATTGGAAAAATGATGTATGATAATGCACAAAGCATCATAAAAAAAAATTTAGTATAAACAAAAAAAATAATAACACTAAGAAGTTGCCTTCTGTACCAATAAAATTAATTGTAAAAAAAACTGTGAATTACATGTTTGACCCACTTCCTGTTACAAATTTTGACCTCCACGCATTGCACGACACGGGTGCATAAAACTTCTCATTGGCAGAACGTACATTCATACCACATTACAAATAAATAAAAATAAATAAATAAAAAAAGAAAAAAAGAAAGTAACATTAAACTGAACATCACTTAGTGCACTACAAGTACTGTTATTGATATTAGTAGAAAGAATATAAAAGCCAGGCATGGTGGTGCATGCCTGTAATCCCAACACTCAGAAGGCAGACAGATCTCTGTGAGTTCAAGGCCAGCCTGGTCTACAGTGAGTTCTAGGACAGCTGGGGCTATAGAGAGATCCTGTCTCAAAAAGACCAAAAAAAAAAAAAAAAAAACGTTCTAGATGTTCTTCCTTTTGTGTTAGGACTTTGCTGTATGTATGCTGTACCACATAAAAATACCATCTATAGTGGGCACACAATACAACTTGACACAGGGCAGTTGCTTATTGAATTCTGTGACTCTGTAAGCCTGCATCAGGAGAGCCCCAGAACACATTTTTCTATCTCCTGAATGAAGTCAGCCGGGGACTGGGGGAAGCAGAGGAAGAAGCTGCCAGAAGAAACCAGATGGCAGACACAATTAGCATTCAAGTGACATCTGGCCAGTGGTTACAGAAGCCCATATAGCTTTACTGGAGAGAAGTGAGGTGATCCTGAGATGGGAAGCAGGCCCTTTAAAAGTGTCATGTAACCATGGTAAAGTGTTCAGGAAATTGGTTAAAAGAATACCCAGCAGGAAGTGGGGTTTGAGGCAGGCTTCCCAGGGCCTGGGAAGAGGTGGGGTTTCATTTGACTTAGTTCAAAAGTATCCTGTTAATTCCTGGGGTCAAGGGACCAGACACACAAATCAGTATAGATGCTTCTCTACCATGGCTAGTCAGCAGGGCTTCATGCTGAGCTCTGGTGGTCATTGGGGGGTGGAAACACAGCTAATTAATGCCACGTGCCATCTGGCTGGACCGTGCTTTCTGCTATTGCTGCTCTGCCTCATTTCACACCTTTTTGTTCATTTTTTCCACAAATCAGCAAGACGCTGTAGAAATTCCAGAACTTTGATTAACTAAACTATGTTGGCAACCTGCCTTTCTTGAAAGAGTCACCAAATCCACATTATGTCAAAGTCAGGCACAGTAGAGCTTGACAGTGAGGAATTAATTGCTTGATCCATGGGTATGGCTTTCTGTTGCTCTGTTGGTTTGCAGGGCTGGGGGGCAAACCCAGAGCCTCCTATGTGGTGGGCATGTGTTCTACCTCAGAGCTACACCCTCAGTGACTTCAGTTTAACAAGTACTGAGCAGCCCTTGCTAATCCCCTAGCTGATACAAAAGTGAATAAGATATAGTCCTCCTGGCCCAGCATGGTAGCACATGCCTTTAGTCCCAGCACTCAGCAGGCAGAAGCAGGAAGATCCCTATGAGTTCAAGGCCAGCATGATCTACATAGCAAGTTCCAGGCCAGCTGAACTACAAAAAAAACCCAAAGGCCAAAAGAAAAAAAAAGAAAAAGAAAAAAGATACAGTCCTTCCCTTCAAAACGTAGAGACACGTAGAGACAATACAAATATGCTACTCTCATAAGAAACAGGCTTTAACCTCAAAGAAAACTCATGAGAAACTGAGAGGGGGAGTGGGTGGCTGACTTGGTGTGTGGGTCCTGATTCCTCCATCATTTGAGTCTCATTCAGCTTGTGCCTTGTTTGTTCAAGGATGAAATAAGGTTCGAACTCTCTCCCGGCACATTCTTTGCTCTGACATTCTACATTCAAAGTTCAGCATTTGGCCATGAGAAATTTAAATGGGGTCATGCTAACAGCATGCCCTGGCTTGACCTCTCACTCCTAGGCATGGTGTACATGAAGGAAAGGTTCCCACAGACACCAACTTAAAAATAACAGACAGTAGTGCTAGTGAGACGGCTTAGCAAGCAAAGGCACCTGGGATGAAGTCTAATGGACAGTTAATCCCAGGGATCCACGTGGTGATAGAAACAACTCCTGCAAGTCGTCCTCTGGTCTCCACATGTACATCACAGCATGCACACATGCCCACACACATACACGCACAAACAGATAGATGCAATCAAATTAACAGAGCTGGAGAGATTAAGAGCAGTTAAGAGCACTTGCTGCTCTTGCAGAGATTAGGTTCCTAGCACCCACATCAGACAATCACCCATAACTCTAGCTCCACAGGTGTGATGCCCTCTTCTGGACTACAAAGGAAACTTCATTTACAATGTGCACATACACTTATGTAGACATATACACATAATTTAAAGTAAAGATAAATACTTTAAAAACATTGGGGCTGGAGAGATAGCCTAGCGGTTAAGAGCGCCGACTGCTCTTGCAGAGGACCCGGGTTCGATCCCCAGCACCCACATGGCGGCTGAGAACCATCTTTAACTCCAGTTCTAGGGGAATCTGACACCCTCTTCTGACCTCCGCGGCATTGCACGACATGGGTGCACAAACCTACGTGAAGACAGTACATTCATACACATAAAATAAATAAATAAATAAATAAATAAATAAATAAATAAAATTTAAAAAATATTAAAAACATAAAAATAAGTAACATTAATTCCAGATTGTCTGGAAACAGATGTGATGAAGACAACTCCAAACAATGAAGCTTGGCTGTCCAAGAGGCCAAAATGGCACTGCTGACAGAAAAGGACACGTGCCGTGACAGAAGAAAGAGGTTTGGGATGGGCATACAGTATGTGGGGGTCAGCATCAGAGTCTTGGAGAAAGATGCTAATATTGGATTGGAACAGGTTGAGTGTCAGAAAAGCCATATCACAGAGAAATGCTTAAAATCACCCAAGCCGGCCAGGCGTGGTGGTGCACAACTTTAATCCTAGCACTTGGGAGGCAGAGGCAGGCGGATCTTTGTGAGTTCAAGGTCAGCCTGGTCTACAGAGTGAGTTCCAGGACAGCTGGGACTACAGGGAGACCCTGTCTCGAAAAAGACAAAAAAAAAAAAAAAAAAAAAAAAAAAAAAAAAAAAAAAAAAAAAAAAAAAAAAAAAAAAAAATCCCCCAAGCTAGCGGTGGCTCTATGCCTGTCACCACAGCTCCTGGAGGCAGAAGCAGGAGCATGGGGAGTCCAAGTTCATCCTTGGCTACATGAGTTTCAGACCAGCCTAAGCTACAGAAGATCTGTCTCATAAATACAAACCAAAAAACTTAAAACAACCCAATCCACATTCTTCTATAGCCTGTGTTTATTTCAGTCCTTGGAACAGAAACCAAGTGGCCAACAGTGGAAGGCCCCCCAAAGCTGCCTTCTGCATACACATCCCAGAAGAGGGGCACTAGATGGCAAGACGGCAGCAGTGTGCTCTCAGCCGAACTGAATTACAGAGGGACTGGGAAGTCTCTGCTATTCTGCTAAAACTGTTTCCAGACCCCTTCCCTCCATTGTGGGGCATTTTATCTCAAGTCCATGAAGGAACAAGGTTGGTCAGAGGAGAGAGAGAGACATCCCTATGCCTATACAGCATCTCCTTGGAGTCAAATTTAGGGGTTAGCCATCATCACACACTCCCCATAGAACCAGTTCATCAAAGCACACACTGAGGAAGGCAGTATTGCCTTCCTCCAGCCTCTTCTCTCCTCATTCTCCTTGAAACAGTTACCACTTGAGCCACTGATACTAACAAATGATACGTTAAAAATTTCCCCTAGGAGGCTGAAGAGATTAAGAACTGAGTTCGGTTCCCAGCACCCATGTTGGGCATCTCACAACCACCCATAACTCTAGCTCTAGGGGATGTGACGCCCTCTTCTGGACTACAAAGGAAACTTCATTTACAATGTGCACATACCCTTACACAGACATATACACATAATTTAAATAAAAATAAACACTTAAAAATCAACATAAATAAGTAAAATGGAGGAGAACCAGGATTCTAGGCCAGTCTGGACTACATGAGACCCTGTTTCAAAACAACACTTGGTGGCACATGCCTTTCATCCCAGTGCTCAGGAGACAGAGGCAGGCAGATCTCTGTGAGTTCAAGGCCAGCCTGGTCTACATAGTGAGTTCCAGGCCAGCTGGGCCTGGAGGGAGACCCTGTCTCAAAAAGACCAAAAATAAAAAAGCAATGACAATGCATATTTACAGGCTGGCAACTGGTAAAGGCGCTTGTCACCAAGGACCCACATGGTAAAAGGAGAGAATCGACTCCTGAAAGCAGTCCACTGACCTCCACATGCTGCTGTGGCACATGTGTCCACACACAATAAATAAACAAACAAACAAACAAACAAATGTTTAAAAATGAACTTTCTGGGCTGGAGCTTAGTGTTTAAGAGCACTGGCTGCTCTTCCTAAGGACCCAAATTCACTTCCCTGATGTCCACATGGCAGCTAACAACCAGCTAACTCCTGTTCCTAGAGACCTGACTCCCCCTTCTGGCCTCCTCAGGCATTGCATGAATGGATGCACTTTTTTTTTTTTAAGAGTATTTTTTTTTGATGCTTTGTGTATTTCTTTCTTTTTTTTTTTTAATTTTTTATTTATTTTTGTATGTGTATGAATGTACTGTCTGCATGTAGGTTTGTGCACCTGTGTCGTGCAATGCCGCGGAGGTCAGAAGAGGGTCTCAGATTCCCCTGGAACTGGAGTTCTCCTGGAATTGGAGTTTCAGACGGCTCTCGGCCGCCATGTGGGTGCTGGGGATCGAACCCGGGTCCTCTGCAAGAGCAGTCGGTGCTCCTAACCGCTAGGCCATCTCTCCAGCCCGCTTTGTGTATTTCATACATCATTTTCCAATTCAGTTCAGGCATATTTCCCTTTCCCTTCCCCCCACCCCACCCCACCCCATCCCAGATCATGCATTCTGCCATAACTGTCCTGCATATTTCTCTCAGTTTTTTTTTTTTCATTTAGCAATAAGTGATAATTTATGAGTACAAGCATGCATGGATGCACTTTCATACACAGGCAAAACACTCATACATATAAAATAATTTTTTTAATTTAATGCATATTTCCATATAATTTAAAAAATCTAGTAGATACCAGATTTCTAATATAAGAACAGTAGCAACATCTACAATGGTATTTTCTGAGAAATTACACATCAGTTTAGTACCTGGAAATTGGCATAGCAGAGTTCAAAACTACTATAAAAAAAATAAATAAATAAACGCAAAAACTTACCCAACCCAGTGGAGAACCATATGCTGTGTTTTTTAAACCTTTAACCTGGAGTTGTCAACAGGCAACTTCCAATAACATCTCCTCTTCTACAGGGTTAACTTTTGTCTAATGTTAAGTCAAAGAGAAACGTTAAAGCCAGAACAGCCTTAGGAAAGCAATCTTTTGAAAAATCAGTTTGTCCCAGCAGCAGCATCTCTGTAGAAAGCCACAATCCAGCTAATGAGTCTCAGCTGCTAGTCATAAGGCCCCACAGAGCAGTCAAATGATTCGGTTGCTTCAGACTTCTGGAGATGAGCTCCACCTGGCCCTCCAAAAGGGCAGCCTTATTAACCCTTCCTGGGTTCGGAGTCAGGGACTTCTCCTCTCCCTGCCCCATCAAGCAAGCACATTTGTTTTCCTACTGTGACTTTACAAATACAATGCCTGACCCAAACAGACAACATGGAAGACCACGTGGAGGTGGCTGAGAGGGGCCCGATGACTCCCTAGACCTTGCTCCTGGCTTGAAAGTAAAACTTTCTACAGGAAGGGCCACCCAGATGGCCAGCTAGCACCCCAAAGTCAGCCTGCTGTGCCCGGATTGCCACCTTTCCTCTTCCCCGTGGCAGCCGCCCCCCCCCCCCCCGGAGAGCTCTCAGTCCTGCCCTTGGGGAGCCTCCCACTCCTCTCCGACTTCCAGTTGGCCACAGCTTCCCTCCTCTTACCTACATTTCATTTCTTTAAAAATTACTTTTGTTCTGGATGACTGTAATAGCACACTCCAAATGCAGAGTGCGGCTGGAGAGATGGCTCAGCAGTTAAGCGCTCCGGCTGCTTTTGCAGGGGCCCCAGGTTTGGTTCTCTGCACCCAGGTGGCAGCTAACAACTGGTCTTAACTGCAGTTCCGGGGCATCTGATCCCCTCTCCCGGCCACTTCGGGCATTGCACGCACAGGTGCACTTACATGCAGGTGAAACATTCACACAAATAAAGCAAAATAAACGATCCCTCCCCCCCAAAACTATTATTTTAGACAACTCATTTGGTATTCTGGTTGCCAATGAGGTCACACCTCTGATCCCCCCTCATATCAGACTCAAACTGTTAATTTCGAAAGACAAAGGAAAGCCCAGCACTCTCTCCATAAAAGCTGCCGAAAGAGCCTCCAAACCGCCTGCCCCACCGGCAGTAGACTCTAAACCCCAGAACTGTGTGTAAGCTTCTAAAACAGGGATTTTTTTAAAAAAATAAATTTTGTTTTTGTATGTGTATACTGTCTGCATGTAGGTTTATGCACCCATGTCGTGCAATGCCGCGGAGGTCAGAAGAGGGTCTCGGATTCCCCTGGAACTGGAGTTTTCCTGAAATTGGAGTTACAGACGGTTCTTAGCCGCCATGTGGGTGCTGGGAATCGAACCAGGGTCCTCTGCAAGAGCAGTCGGTGCTCTTAACCGCTAGGCCATCTCTCCAGCCCCAAAACAGGGATTCTTAGATCCCCTGCTGTGTGGTTTAACCAGACCTCCAGGTGACTGTGACACAGCTTCAAGTGTGAGAACCACTGCTCTAAATCCTGCAAGCTCTGATCACTGCAGCCATCAGCTCTGAGCTCCAGTATAATTTGATCAAACCATAACAATTAGCAGTGTGTATATATATAATTATATATAGATATAAAAATTATATCTATATATAATTTTTTTTCTGAGACAAGGTCTCCCTGTAGCCCCAGCTGGCCTTGATCTCATGGAGATCTCCCTGCCTCCCACTCCCAACTACTGGGATTAAAAGGCCTGCCCAGCTAAAATTTATTTTTTTTTTTTTTTTTAGTAAGCAAAAGGTTATTGTTTATAATGTAAACAAGCTATGGGCTTCTCTTGTGATCTGGACATATGACCTTAATCCCTCAGGACCCCTCCTTACCCACCATCCTTGAATATGTGTGTGCTGAAAGCAAAGTGCCAAAAGCAGCATGCTTTTTCTCATTGCAAGCAGTGAGAGAAATCTGCTTGTAAAACTGTGTGATATTCTAGGACTAAGAATCAAAGGGCAAGATTCTCTGATAAGGTAAGGTCTCTGAATTCTATTTCCCATTTCATGCTGGATATATTTAATAAAAGAATGAGCAAACGGCCATGGCTGTATGGCCGCACGCCCTTTAATCCTTAGGCACCTTGGGAGTGCGTAGGCAGGGCAGATCTCTGTGAGTTCAAGGCCAGCCTGTTACAGAGTGAGTATCCAGGCAGACTACGGAAGGCCTTGTCTAACAAACAAAAAAAACACCAAAATATAATATATATATATAATATCTTCTTAATATATGTTGAGACAAGGCCTACATCGAAGAACCTGTCTAAAAGACAAAAAAAAAAAAAAAAAAATAGAATGAGCAAAGCCTTTGTAGAAAGCGCAGGTCTGAAGGAACAGGCACTCAGCAGCTCTGGGCAGCTCTTGGCTTTAGAAGGGATGCTCAGAGTCAGGCTGTTTTGTTTTGTTTTTGTCTTTTTTGAGACGGGTAGCTGTAGCCCCAGCTGTCCTGGAACTCACTATGTAGACCAGGCTGGCCTTGAACTCACAGAGATCCACAGGCCTCTGCCTCCCAAGTTCTGGGACTAAGGGTGTACACCACCATGCTCAGGAGAAATATATCAAGATTTTAAGATCTCAGGGTCAGAGTTAGCTTCTTCTAGTTATAGAAGTTGACTGAAATTTCATATTAGCATTTAGCCTTCATTTTGTCTAGGAATCTTGTAGGGACATTGTGTGGGGTGTGAGCTGGGAGGCAGGGTCTCATACGGCTGGGCCTATCCTGAAACTCGTGATTCTCCTGCCTCCACCTCCCAAGCGCTAGATATGCCAGTGTATGCCAACATGCCTAGCTCTCCAGGGATGTGTTGAGATATTAATTCTGATCCTGTATACCTGTGTGGAGCAGAGACTTTATATTTCTAACAAGCACCCAGATAATTCCCAAATAATATAGCTGTTTCCACTTATAGAATTACACTTTGAGTAACCAGCAAAACTAGACAATACCATTTTTTCCTAGAGCAACGGATCCTCTCATTAAAACCACAAAATCAGCTGGGCATGGTGGAGCTAGACACCTTTAATTCCAGGCTCAGAAGGTGGAGGCAAAGGGATGAGGAGTTCAGGGTCATCCTTAGCTACAGAGAGAGCTCAGGAACAGCTACTCTCTGTGTAAAAGGGGGATGGGGAGAGGAGGCCAGATGAGCACCAGCCCTCCCCTCTCAGCTTCCTGATCTGTCTCCATGTCGGACGTCTCCAGCCACCACAGTCACCATCCCTGACATGATAGACTGTACCCTCAAACCATGAGGACAAATAGGCCTTTGCTCCCTTACGTTGCTTCTTGTCAGATGCTTGTTCACAGTGAGGAGAAAAGTGACTAATAAGGAGTAAGAATATTGAATGAACAACCACAAACCTCCCCGAAAAGAAGAGCCCAGAACTGGATGGCTTTGCTGGCAGGGTCTACCAAGCTTAAAGAAGCAGTAAGGCTCAGCAGGTAAGGGCACTTGCCACCAAGCCTGATGACCTGAGTTCAATCCCCAAGACCCCACATAGTAGAAGGAGAGAACTAACTCCTGCAAGTTGTCTCTGATACACACACACACACACACACACACACACACACACACGTAAATAAAAAATAAAAATAAATCTTTAAAAAATGAAAAGGATTTATAAATAGAATATTGATAGGGACTGCACTGAATCTGTAGATCACATTGGGTAATATGGCTATCTTAACAGTATTAATTGCTAAATGAACATGGAATATCTTTTTATTTTTAAAATATTCTATTTATTACTTTTAAATTTTATATGTCTGAGTGCATTGCCTCCATGTGTGAAAGTGCACCTGAGCTGTGCAATGCTCAAAGAGGTCAGAAGAGAACATCAGCATTGGATCCCCTGGAACTGGAGTTACAGACAGTTGTCAGCCGCCATGTGGGTGCTGGGAATAGAATCCAGGTCCTCTGCAAGAGCAGTCAGTGCTCTTAACTCTGAGCCATTTCTCTACCCCGACCATGGAATATCTTTCCAATGGGATTTTTCACAGAAATAAAGGAACAAATACACAATTAAATAGATAAAACAGGCTGAGGGTGTGGACCAGGGGTAGAGCACTTGCCTGGCAAATGCAAGGCCCTGGGCTTGGTCCCAGCACCACTCACTCCTATGGAATCATAAAAGCCCTCAAATAGCCAAAGCAGGGGCTGGAGAGATGGCTCAGTGGTTAGGGACACTGGCTGTGCTTCCAGAAGACCCAGGTTGAGCTCCCTTAACACACATAACTGCTAATCCTTAACTCCAGTTCTAGGTGATCTGTTGCCCCCTTTTGGCCTCCACAGGCACTGTGTGCACACCTCCCTGTTGCCCCAGCTGGCCTGGAACTCATGGAGATCTGCCTCTGCCTCTGCCTCCTGAGTGCTAGAATTAAAGGAGTGTGCCACCATGCTGGGCCTATGAAGTATTTTAGCAAAATAGCCAAAGCAATTTTGAGTAAGAAGATACCATCTGGGCAAGGTGACATACATTTGTGAACCTAGTACTTAGGAGCCTGATTCAAGAGGATTGCCACAAGTTCAAGGCCAGCCTGGTCTACATAGTGAGTCCCAGGCCAGCCAAAACTACATAGTAAAACTATGCCTCAAAACCAAAAGCCTTGAGATCTCCTGAGCCCAGCGGAAGGAAAGAGGGAGAGACAGGTAGGAACTGGGTGCCTTGGCGAGCTGATTGTTGATCCCTTGGTCCTGCTGTTTTTGGTTCGATTGGCCTTTGTGGCTGTGAGGTTGGAGTTATCCTCCCAGCTGGGATTAAAGGTGTGGTCTTTGGCTTGATTAGATCTAGTGGCTGTGGGGGCGGAGTTATCCTCCCAGCCGGTATTAAAGGCACGCTTGTGTGACTCTTGAGATTTGAGATCTCCTGAGCCCAGCGGCAGGTGCCGGGGCGCGGGCTGAAGAGCCCCCCCCCCCCCGCCAACTGAGATTACGAAGAAGGATCTGAAGGAGGCAAGCAAAGCACGCCTTCAACACAGTGAAGAGGCATTCAGGACTCACATTGGAATACAGGCAAGGAGAAGCCCATATGCCAGGATCACGAAGAAGAGACTACACTGGAAAGGTGCAGGATAATCCCACGCCAAGCTTTACCAACCCTATGGATGACTCCTGCAGTGGGATCCCCCCGGGGATGCCCCAGGACACAGACATCAGAAACACAATTGGGAACATACTTAAAGAACTACAAAATCATAAAGAACAAATTAAAGAACTAAGAAAAGAGAATGAGGACCGAGAGAGAGAGAATGACAAGCTCCGGAAGGAAGTAGAAACACTGAAAAGATCCCATGCTGAAAAAGAAAAAGAAACCAACCAGCAAACAAAAGAGCTACAAAAAGAGATCGAGAAGCTCCAAAAAGAAATAGAAACACTAAAGAAATCAGAAGAGGAAATGAAAAAGGAAATCAAACACTCATCCATTCAAGAGGAAAGGAATGAAAAAAGCCTCAGAAGCAGAATGGAGGAAGCAGAACAAAGAATATCAGACCTGGAGGACAACACAGAACAACTAAAAACCTCAAGGAAAGATTATGAAAAATTTAAAAATACACAAAAATGGAACAACCAGGAGCTGTGGGACACTATGAAAAGATCAAACCTCCGCATCATAGGAATAGAGGAAGGAGAAGAATCCCAAGAGAAAGGTATTGATCAGATCTTCAACAGAATAATAGATGAAAACTTCCCCAAACTAAAAAAGGACAAACCAATACCAATACAAGAAGCACATAGAACTCCAAACAGACAAGATCAGAAAAGAAATTCTCCACGCCACATCATAGTTAAAATGCTGGACACCCAAAACAAAGAGAAAATTCTTAAAGCGACAAGAGAAAAACAACAAGTGACCTATAAGGGGAAACCTATCAGAATAACAACGGACTTCTCACAGCAAACGATGAAGGCAAGAAGAACCTGGAGCAAAGCATTCCCAGTGTTGAGGGACAATGGATGCCAGCCCAGGTTACTATACCCAGCAAAAATGTCAATCATAGTGGAAGGAGAGAGGAAAATCTTCCATGACATAAACAACTTGAAAGAATACATGTCCGGAAAACCAACCCTTCAGAGAATACTTGAAGCAATCCAAAGAACAGAAGAAAGGAGCAACCAACCCCAGGCAACTAGAAGGAGAAATCAATAAAAGCATAACTGCAGAAGTAGAAACCTAAATCAAAACCGCAGATGGATAATAAGGCAAAAGGAAGCAACACAAACCTATCAGTCATAACCTTAAATATTAATGGACTAAATTCCCCAATCAAAAGACATAGACTGGGAGACTGGATTAGGAAACAGAATCCATCGATATGCTGTCTGCAAGAAACACATCTTACCTTCAAGGACAGGCACCACCTTAAAGTGAAGGGATGGAAAAAAATATTCCAAGCAAATGGTACCAAAAAGAAAGCAGGTGTTGCTATTTTAATATCGGATAAAATAGACTTCAAAGTAAAAGAAATCAGAAGAGACAAAGAAGGCCATTACATTTTCATCAAAGGAACAATCCACCAAGAAGATTTCACAATTATGAATATATATGCCCCAAATTCTGGTGCACCAAACTTTATAAAGACAATTCTCCAGGACCACAAGTCACAGACTAACCCCAGCACACTCATAGTGGGAGATTTCAATACCCCACTGAGTCCTTTGGATAGGTCAACAGGACAAAAAATAAACAGAGAGACATCTGAACTGAACGATATGATACACCAAATGGACCTCATAGACCTCTACCGAACATTCCATCCTAATACCAGAGAATACACTTTCTACTCAGCACCCCACGGAACATTCTCCAAAATCGACCACATCCTGGGACACAGAAGAAACCTCTACAAATACAAAAAGATTGAAATAATTTCATGCATCCTGTCAGACCACAGTGCAATAAAGCTCAACATCAACACCAGGACAAGCCCTCCTGCCTACAAGAACACATGGAGACTAAACAACACACTCTTGAATAATGAATGGGTCAAGGAAGAGATAAAGAAAGAAATAAAAACATTCCTGGAACTGAATGACAATGACAATACAACACAACAAAACCTATGGGATACCTTAAAAGCAGTCCTAAGAGGGAAGTTTATAGCCCTGGGTGCCTACATTAGAAAAACAGAAAGAGCACAAGTGAATGATCTAACACTACAGCTAAAAGCACTTGAGAGGCAACAACATATGAACCTAAACGCAACAGACAGGAAGAAATAACAAAAATCAGAGCAGAAATCAATGAAATAGAAACAAAGAAAACAATACAAAAAATCAATGAAAAAAAGCATAGACCAATGGAATTGAGCAGAGGCCTCATAAATAAACTCACACATACAGTCAACTAAGTTTTTTTTCAAAGATTTATTTTTACTATTTTTAATTTTAATCATATGGATGTATGTGTGTCTGATGTTAGTATGTGCACATGTGTACATGTGCCTGCAGAGGCCAAAAGAAAGTGTCAGATCACCTAGAGCTGGAGTTAGAAATGGTTGTGAGCCACCTGATAGAAGTGCTGGGAACTAAACCCGGATTCTCCGGAAGAGCAGTACATACTCTTAAGCACTAAACTATCTCTCCAGCCCATAGTGAACCAATTTTCTTCTTCTTTTTTCCCTCTTCTTTTCTGATGCTTGTTTGTGACAGGCTTTCCCCGAGGCCTCAGCCTGGAACTTACAATGTAGACCAGACTGGCCCTGGACGCAGAGATCTACTTGCCCCTGCCTCCGGAGTGCTGGGATAAAAGGCACACAGAACTACAACTGGCTATATGTTTGTTTTCATGGCTGTAACATACTCTTTTTGAATATTATAGCTTTGTAATTGTTCAAAATCAGGAAGTACAGGTTGCCCTTGATCTCACCTGCCTCTGCCTCCCAAGTGCTCGCATTAAAGGCATGCCACCACACCTGGCTAATGGTCAACTAATTTTCAACAAGAAAGTCAGGAATGATATTCAGTACGGGCATATTAGACTCCTCAATAAA
>VZQC01002980.1:136034-173534 GCA_009823505.1 Rhizomys pruinosus | reverse complement strand
GAGACCCTGTCTCAAAAGTTAATAGATTAATAACATAAAAATTAAACCACTTGGCACCTAGTCTGTTTAGTAAAAGCCAGCATCATAAAGTCTCATCTGCCTCTACTATATTGATTTCCTGTCTTTTATTAGTTTCTATTTCACTTTTCCTGTCCTGCCCAGGCTGTCAATCAGCCAGCTGTCCTTCAACACAGTCATCAGTATGTCTTTCTAGAACAAGCTACCATCTTCTAGTCTGCTGTTCCTCGTTGATGAGGCACCTGGAAACCAAACAGCCAAGTTTACTGAGCAGTGTGTGCAAGGGTGGGAACCCAGCACCCAGAAATGACAGGAACTCTCTACAGGGCTGGTTGGCAGGTTTCGGGGTACTGTACCATCTGCCTGACTTCTTTCACCCTGTGGACTTACTTCTTTGTTGTTGTTGTTTTTGTTGTGCCTTTTTTTTTTTTACTTCTTTACTGTCACCTGTGGGTCAGGAGGCCTCTGACACTCACGGTGATTAACTATCCCGGTGCCCGAGGCTGTCAGAGTTAAGGCACTGAAGGTCTGCAACCCAGAAAGCCATGTCCCTGCCCTGGGCAGACTACACTTAATCCTTTTGAGCCTGTCTTATCAACCATAAAATGAAGGGTAGCCTCTATTCTGAAAGGCTGCTAAGAACAAGCCAGAGAATATTTGCGTAATTCCTCACACATACGGTAGCCGTGGCTCTGTGCCCAGTGAACATTGCTATCTCCAGCTCTAAATGTCAGGTGACACAGTATTCTTAGCAAGTCAGCCTGCAACATGCCTTATATGCAGTTCCAGGAAGTCAACATGTTGGCTTTGTATGAATTTTTTTCCCCTTTTTGTCCTACAAAATTGGTTTCAGGATCAAGATGTATTACACAATTTAACAGTTCAAAAATGTTGACCTATCTCCTTGGCAAATGCTGGGCAGGTTTCTACTGACTTTTCATATATGTTCCTTTTTTTGCACTGTGAGAGCCATGAGTTATTTAGGAGAGAGAGAGAGATACAGAGAACAAAGTCAACCTCAGGTGTCATTCTTTATCCACTTTGGATTTTGTTTTCGACTTGTCATTTCATGTCTGCTTATTCCTGTCGTGCACACTGTGTGAATGAATGCCCATGTGTGGTCACCTGTACCAAGGTATGTGTGTGGCCGTCAGAGGACAGTTGTGGGAATTGGTTGGATCTCTCCTTCTTTCATGTAGGACCTGGTGGCTGAATTCAGGTCATGAGGCTTGGAGATGGGTACCTTTAGCCCCTGAGCCATCTTGCCTAACCCTTGTTTTTTGTTGTTGTTTTATGAGACAAGAGTTCTCACTGGCCTACTCAACAGTTTGGCTAGACTGGCTGTCCTGGGAGCCCCAGGGATCCACCTGTCTCTACCTCCACAGCCTGGAGTTACAAGCACACCAATAGTGACACTCAGCTTTTGGGTGTGGGAGCAGAGGATCAAACTGGAGTCCTTATGTTTGTGCAGCTGATACACTGTGAACTTTATGGATCAGGCCATCTCCCTAGGCCTACATTGAGGTATTAATTGTAGTAACTGTTTCTAAACTTGTAGACAGAAGTTAGCATGAACTCAAAAAAAAAAAAAAAAAAAAAAAAAACACCAGGCATCACAGCCAAAATTGATTTTCAATTTGTGTCCTAGATTCTTCTTTCATAGTTTCACCAAATCAATCACTAATTGTGTTGATTCCACTAAAAGCCCAGGGCTCTTATCACCAAGCACACGAAGCTCCATTTCTACCTCAAAAGCTGAGGCAGTTCACAACTCCGTAGATGTTAACTGCAGGCGGGAGGAAGTTGCTCACATCCTCACCCCCCACGAACACAGGGCAAAGTTGCTGTAAGAACAGTTACAACACTGGGGGCAGGATAACAGAAAAGATCACAAATTACTCAAAACTAAAACACAGCATGAGCGCCTCCAAAGAGGCGGCCGAGAAGGCCGAGGTGTCTCACCACTAAGGCCCGGAAGGCCCTCCTCTACTCCTTTTCATTCCTTTCCAGTCAGCACCCAGACCTGTGAGCCCAAGACCCAGAACCTGGGGTTGGAGAAGTGGCTCAGTAGATTAAGAGTGTGTAGTGCTCCTGCAGAGGATGGCCCAGGGTCACTTCCCAGCACCACATCCAGCAGGTCACAACAGCCTGTAACTCCAGCTCCAGGTGATCCAAAGCCCTCTTCTGGCCTCCCTGGGCACCTGCACACATAGCGCGCGCATGCACTTGTAAAAATAAAATAAATTTTTGAAAAAAGGAAGAAGAAAGCTGGAGAGATGGCCTAGTGGTTAAGAGCACCGACTGCTCTTGCAGAGACCCGGGTTCGATCCCCAGCACCCATATGAAGGCTGAGAACCATCTGAAACTCTAATTCCAGGAATTCAACACCCTCTTCTGACCTCTGAGGCGTTGCACGACACAGGTGCACAGACCTGCATGCAGACAGTACATTCATACACATAGAGAAAAATAAATGAAATATTAATTTAAAAAAAGGAAGAAGAAACATGGCTGGAGAGATGGCTCAGTGTTGAGGAGCCCTGACTGCTCTTGCAGAGGATCTGGGTTCGATTCCCAGCTCCCACATGGTGGGCTAATAACCATCCTTAACTGCAGTTCCAAGGGATCCAGTGCTCCCTCTTCTGGCCTCAAGGACATTCCACAACATGGGTTCACTTACATATATGCAAGCAAAGCACTCATACACATAAAATAAAAAATAAACACATAAAAAGAAACACAGAACCCCAAACTTCAAGAAGCCTTAAGGGTAGGCTGTTCAACCAGCTAGGGAAGAAAGGAGGGGCTCCAGACAGGACTTCTCCAACAATGTCTGATGCCCATGGACACACCCTCCTGGAACATCTGATGAAAACCCTGAGATCTGAGCCCAGCTGGGCCTCTGAATTAGGGTATCTTCCAGGGAGGCCAGGAGAGTCCACATTTATGACCAGGTGAAGAGCCTGTAGGTGAAGGCCATGTTCAAACTCCACCAGCCTCAGGTCCCCAATCTACAGAACAGAAAACGATGCCTACCTAGCAAGATGCCTGTGAGAATGAAATAACAGGGGATCCTGGCACAATGCACTGCCTGAAGCACCGTGCCCACGGCAGGTACTAGATAGAAATTAGTCCCTTCCCCATCTTATGTGGCATTCTAAGGAATGATCCTCAGGTTTTGAATAAGTGTTCCTAAGAAACTCAGAAGGCTAGCTCAGTAAGTCAAGGCTGCCGTGCTGATGAGTCGCTCACTGCAATGGCCAGAGCTAGCAGCGTTAGCCAAAGATGGGGTTGCAAGCCTTGCGATGGTGGTTTTCAGGCCTCAGGATAACCCAGGTGGCTTTAAACATAGGCTCTGCTGGAGCGGGTGGTGCACACCTTTAGCCCCAGCACTCAGAAGCCAGAGGAAAGTGAATCTCTGTGAGATTGAGGCCAGCCTGATCTACACAGTAAGACACTGTTTAAAAAAAAAAAAACAGGCTCTAGGCTTGCCAACTTCATATCCAGTGGGTCTGGGATCTGGCCAAGGGCTGTGAACCTTTCTAGCATGGTCCCTGGTGGTGCTGATGTTGCTGGGCTGACTCATTGAAGTCATCACTGCTACAGAGAGACATTTACTCCAGAGCTCTGTATCTAATACCTAATTCACAGGACACTGTGTACCAGAAAGGAAAGCTGAGCCTTGTGGGCTTCCTGTTTGACACCAGGCTGGTTAGTCATATGTAAACAAAGCAAAATGCAATAAACCAACAGTTTCTGAAGTTGCAATGCTTCCTCTGCCCTGAACATCTTCCTTACTGTTTCCTGAAGAGTTTGAACAGAAGATGGGGGTCTCTGAGTCCCTTATCCAGTAGCCCTATGGCCCTAAGTGTACATAGCACAGGCTTCCTAAGTCTTGGTTTAGTACTTCAGGGTACAGGGGAACATATAACTGGTTCCCAGACCTAGCCATGTAACATTTTACTTTTTTAAAATTTATTTTTTATGTGTATGAGTGTACTGTCTGCATGTAGGTTGGTGCACCCATGCCATGCAATGCTGTGGAGGTCAGAAGAGGGCATCAGATTCCCCTGGAACTGGAGTTAAAGATGGTTCTCAGCTGCCATGTGGGTGCTGGGAATCAAACCCGGGTCCTCTGCAAGAGCAGTCGATGCTCTTAACCACATCCATGTAGCCCCCATGTAGCATTTTAAATAAAACCTGATACCCCAGGCCTACCCCCAAATCTAACAACTTAGAATCTCCAAAGAAGACACAAAAAGATGTTGCTTTATAGGGGCATGTTTGGTTTTTTGGTTTGTTTGTTGGTTGGTATTTTTGAGACAGGGTTTCCCTTTAGTCCCAGCTGGCCTGGAGCTCACTATGTAGGCCAGGCTGGCCTTGAACTCGCAGAGATCCACCTGCCTCTGCCTCCTGGGATTAAAGGCATGCGCCACCACACCTAGCATGTTTGAGTTTTTTAAAAAATATTTTATTTATTCTATTCTATGTGTATGAGTATATTTCCTTGCATGTAGGTAGGTGTACCCATGCTGTGCAATGCCCATAGAGGTCAGAAGAGGGCATTGGATCTCCTGGAACTAGAGTTAGGAATGGTTGCTAGCGTCCATGTGGGTGCTGGGAATTGAACCCAGGTCCTTTGCAAGAGCAGTCAGTGGTCTTAACCACTGAGCCATCTCTCCATCCCCTAAAAAATCCTTTTAAAATGTCAAACATGGGGCTGGAAAGATGGCTCAGTAGTTAAGAGTATTGGCGGCTCTTGCAGAGAACCCAGGTTCAATTCCCAGTACACACATGGTGACAAAACAACCATCTGTAACTCCAGTTCCAGGGGATCTGATGCCCCTTCTGGCTTTCACAAGCATTGCATGCATGTGGTACACTCACATACATGTAGGCCAAACACATAAAGTAATGATAGATAGATGGCAGCTAGCTAGCTAGCTAGCTAGCTAGATGATATAGATAGATGACAGATGATAGCTAGCTAGCTAGATAGATGATATAGATAGATGATAGATGATTAATAGATAGACAGATGCCAGATAGATAGATGATATAGCTAGATGATAGATAGATACATAGATGATACATAGATACATAGATAAATAGAGTACAATGTATAAGTGAGGGAAAGGAATTTCCCAGAGTTGAAGCCATGAAGCAGTCTATTCTAACCACCTGTTCCCTTATTCACCCCACTGATCATTAACTCAGCATTCACCTTGTTCCAGAAATCTTCTAGCTAGTCAGCCCAGCAGTTCATAGAGTCCTGTCCTCACAGAGAGAACATGTTAGCTGGAGGAGACTGAGAGCAAGACAAATGTAAAGATAAAATGATTTCAAATGGCAGTAGATGCTGTGGAGACAGTAACACAATAAGAGCACAGAACAGGATGGGAAATAACTTTACCCAGAAGGCCCCCACTCTGGGGAGTGACACAAAATTAACCATGAATGGTACGAGGAACCATCACAGCGGGTACTGAAAGACTTCTGGATAGCATTCGAATACGTAAAAATCATAATATGTCTGTTTATTTTTCTGTCCTATTTCAGACAAGTCCAAAGAAGATGAATTAATAAGCACAGTTTCATGTAAAAGTCACTCTCAGAGTTGGGGAGGCAGCTCATCTGGAAGAGTACTTGTCTGCCATGCATGAAGCCCTGGGTTCGATCTCCAGCACACACTAAACCTAGTATGATGATGGTTCATGACTGTGATCCCAGCACTCAGGAGGTGGAGGCAGGAGGGTTAGAAGTTCAAGGTCATCTTTGGCTATCTAAGGATTTCAAGGCCACCCTGGGATACAATGAGAACCTGTCTCAATAATTTCTTACTTCCTTTGAGCAACATGGCTTTGGACTGCCCACCTCACAGTTGTAGTGAAGAAATACTAGCCTTGGGCTCAGTGATGAAGAGTGTTTGCTGTTCTTCCAGAGGACCAGAGTTCCATTCCCAGCATGCATTTGGGTGGCTCACAACCCCTCTGTAACTCCAGCTTGAGGAAATCTGACACCTCTTCCAGCCCCTAGTGGGTACTGGGCACCTGCATGCAAGTGCACACACACACACACACACACACACACACACACACACACTATCTATCTATCTATCTATCTAATCTATCTATCTACTTATCTACCTATCTATCTATCTATATAAATAAAGATTATAATATGCCAGTGTAGGGGCATAAAAAGGACACAGCCTCCTGGAAACCTCCCTAGTGTCAATCACCCTGTAGTCTTGGGTCTAGTCCTGCCTAGGAGATGGAGGGGAGATCAGGCTGAGCTACATGGTCTCCAAGGCTCCTTCCAACTAGCTCTAAAATTCCAGTCTTGTGTGAGCAATGAGGTTTCTTTATCTAGGTGACAAACGGGCAGATGAGTCAGGGGAGGGTGTCTGTTACTAAGCCTCAATGCAATGCAGATCAGCTCTCCTGAAGCAGGAAGAGGGGATTAACAAAGAGACAGCCCAGTCTTGCCATTTTCCTGGCACCTCCAGGAGTCCTTGGGAATTCAGGAAGCAGAGGCTTCAGGTGAGCTGAGAGCTGGGGAAGCCCACGGGCTCTGTGCCCACAGGTCCTTGTCACCCTTTGATTATGTGCCCTCTGGGATCACACAAAGAGGCATTGTGGTCCAGCCTCTTGCTTCCACACTCTTCTCATGATGCCAAACTAGTTCCCAACAAGGACTGTACTTCACTTGGTCCCTGAGGACAGGGGATCTCAGACCCTACTGCTCAGCAGTGTCCCCTGTGAGGATTAAAGACATATATGCATAGATGTGAGCGCTACCCCCCTCCCCCGCACTCAGCATCTGAGATTTGGGATGAGGGAGAGGTTAAAAGACCACGGTGGGGCTGGGAGGCAGAGGGGGATTACAAATTCTAGGCCAGCGGGGGCTACAGAGAGAGTTTGAGGCTGGCCTGGAGTATGCAAGACCCTGTTTCAAATAAATGGATGGATGGATGGATGGATGAATGGATGGATGGATGGATGGATGGATGGACAGATAGAGAGATAGAGATAGAGATAGAGATAGAGATAGAGATAGAGATAGAGATAGAGATAGAGATAGAGATAGAGAGAGAAGAGAGAGAGAGAGAGAGTCCAGACATTGCTAAATATCCCCTAGGGGGATATGGATCACCATGCTGGCAGCAAACTGCCCCATTTGAAAGCTGCCAGCATGGTGATTTGAAGCCGGCGAAGACTAAAAGCTGCCCGGTGATCCTGGCAGTGTGGGGTCTTCCACTGTCCAGCATGAGCCCTGAGACAGAGATGAATGAGTCTGACCCTGAAGAGAGCACAACCCACTTCAGAGTCCTTGTGCAGAGAGCAGAGGAGAGATGAAGGCCTGGCCTGTTCCCAGCAAAAGAAGTCAGAGCCAGAGCAACCAGCTTGGCCTCACTGGTCAGTGAGTGAGGAAGGACGCCCTCACATGGCTGCTCTTTTCAAGGGTCACTGCCCTGCCCCTCCATTCCTGCAGTCACTCTACTGCCCTAGGGAGACTCGATGAAAATCAATAAATCAATGCACACAGAAGCAACAGAGAAAGCCTGACCACAACTATCTAGCTTAATAGTCTACAATTCTTTTGTTTTTGTTTTTTTGTTTTGTTTTGTTTTTTTTAGACAGGGTCTCCCTTTAGTCCCAGCTGTCCTGGAACTTGCTGTGTAAACCAGGGTAGTGTTGAACTCACAGACATCCACCTGCCTCTGCCTCCCAAGTGCTGGCATTAAAGCTTGTACCACCATGCTCAGCAATATTTATAATTTTTTTCTTTTATTTATTTATTTATTATTTTTTATGTGTATGAGTGTACTGTCTGCCTGTAGGTTGATACACCCTTGTCATGCAATGCCACGGAGGTCAGAAGAGGGCATCAATATTTATAGTTCTTATGTAGGATTAGGGATATAACTCACCCTGGGTTCAGTCCACTACACCTGGTGCCTCGAGCCTGCAATCCTAGCACTTGGGAGGCTGAGATGGGAGGATCAGAAGTTCAAAGTCATCCTTAGCTACACAGCAAGCTCAGGCTGGCCTTAACTACAAGTAGACTGTCTCAAACAAGCAAACACAATTCTCAGGAAACCCAAAAGAGCATCTGGGCCTCAAACATGCCAGCCAAGCACTTTAACAACTGAGTGACATCTGCAGCCACAAGTTTTATCTCTATCTGTGCAATTACACAGATTAGACAGGCTGGAGAGATGGCTCAGTGGTTAGCGCCAACTGCTCTTGCAGAGGACTCACATGGTGGATAAAATCCGTCTTAGGTAGGGAGTGGTGGTACACATCTTTAATCCCAGCACTTGGGAGGCAGAGGCAAGCAGATCTCTGTGAGTTCAAGGCCAGCCTGGTCTACACAGTGAGCTCCAGACCAGCTAAGGGAGACCCTGTCTCAAAAAGACAAAAAAAAAAAAAAATTGTACAGATTAGACAAGATCTGAATGTCTCCTTTCCCCTCCCCTGCTAGGACTATACAGAAGAATTAAAGTGGGCTATTATGTTGGGCTAGCTGACTGAGATCTTGTCTTTTCTCTAATGACACAAATACACTGGAGATTTAATGCACAGCAAGAGGCAGGGGTGGGGTAAACAAGAGTGAACAGACTTTCTTGTTTCTTGGCAACCGATTTTATTACACTTTGACCTGGCAGCTGCTTTGGCTTTGTGTGAATTAACTATTGAAGTTGTGAAAAAAGATCAGGGATCTAAAACACGGTTCTCCTAGTGGCAGACGGAGAAGGCATGTTCATATTCAAGTCTTTTTTTAAAATTATTTTTATATTTATTTTTTTATTTGTTTCTTTGTTTGAGACAGGGTCTTCTGTAGCCCCAGCTGACTTAGAACTTACTATGTGGACCAGGCTGGCCTTGATCTCCCAGAGATCTGCCTGCCTCTGCCTCCTGGGTGCTGGGATTAAAAACATGTTCCAGCACGCCCAGCTCAAGATGGTCTCTCTTAAATTGGCACAAATACTTTTAAATAATAATAGTAGTAAAACGATGTTTTAAAAAGTAGGTATGTATGGGCTTAGGAGAGAGAGAGCTTAGCAGCTACCAACACTGGCTGCTTTTACAGAGGACCTGGGTTTGATTCCCAGTACCCATATGGTGGCTAACAATCACCTGTAACTCCAGCTCCAGGGGCTCTAGGCTCTAACAACCTCTTCTGGCCACGGCAGGAACCTGTACTGACATGCATATACCTACACACAGACATATATATATATATATATATATATATATATATATATACATTTTTAGTAGATCTGTGGGACTAGAAAGACGGCTCAGTGGTTAAGACCTGAGTTCAGTTCCCAGCACCCATGTCACGTGGCTCACAACTACCTGTAACTTCAGCCTCAGGGAACCCAATGCCTCTGTGAGCACCTGCACATGAGTGCACATACAAACACACATAGACACACCTACATGCACGTCAATAAAAAGAAAATCTTTAAAAATAAACAAAAGTTAAAAAACAGATATATCAGCTTGGTGGCAACCAAGCTTTTAATCCTCATACTTCTGTTTCTTTTGTTTTTGTTTCTTTTGAGACAGCTTCTCAGTTATGTAGCTCTGAGTAGCCTAGAACTCATAGACATCCACTGCCTCTGTCTCCACAGTGCAGGGACCAAAGGTGTGAACCACCACACTCAGCCAATCTCAGCACTTGGGAGGAAGATCTTGAGTTTTCAAAAGGAAGGAAGGAAGGAAGGAAGGAAGGAAGGAAGGATATTCATTTGGTATTTGGGTATGGAGGCATATGCTCATAACCCCAGCACTTGAGAGGCAGAGGCAAGAAAAGACAATCCCTGCAAATTCACTATCACCCTGTTCAGGCCAGTGTGATGGCACATGCTGCCAAGCCTGGCATTCTGTGTTCTATCCCTAGGACCTACCTGATGGAAAGAGAAAATAACTCCTACAAATTGTCCTCTGACTTCCACATGTACACTGTGGTGTTCTCATACACACATGCTAAATAAAAATAAATGAAGAAAGAAAGAAAGAAAGAAAGAAAGAAAGAAAGAAAGAAAGAAAGAGAGAAAGAAAGAAAGAAAGAGATAAGTTTAATTTGAAACCATGTAAAGACTAGCCTGATCAATATATAGCAATTTCTGTCTTTTAAAAAAATGCACATCTGAGCCGGGCGTGGTGGCGCACGCCTTTAATCCTAGCACTCGGGAGGCAGAGGCAGGCGGATCTCTGTGAGTTCAAGGCCAGCCTGGTCTACAGAGTGAATTCCAGGTCAGCTGGGGCTACAGGGAGACCCTGTCTCGAAAAAACAAAAACAAAAACAAACAATAAAATGCACATCTGGAGGTTAAGGGTATACCTCAGTGCTCTGGGTTCAATCCCCAACACCAGACAAAAAAATGGAAAATAAAATTTACATTTTTTTTATGTCTAAACAGAGAAGCCACATGCCTGACTCTATCCAGTGTGCTCCTTGATGCACAGCCTCCAGACCTGCTCACCAAAATACAAAGAAGAATGTGCTCTGTGGGAATGGTCCACTCAAAGCAAATGAACATGTACTAGGACAACATCTGGCAGTGGTAGATTAACCCACCCTTATCATGTCATCTGACACCAAATATGTAAAAGGACAGAAACATTAATAAGACCTTCAAAGGAATAAAAAAATCTCATGAAATTACAGGTTCCTGAGAATCTCCAACAGGGAGTACACAAATGGTTGACTTCCTGAGTCACACAGCCCTCAGAAGAAAGGCACCGCACTGGAGGCCCCGACGACAAGGAACAGGCCTGAAGGGGGTAGCAGAAATGACAAAGGGCCAGCAGTAAGGCACAGCAAGGCAGCATGACTTTCTGTGGTGGGGCAGCAGGGTCTTACTGGGGAGTCCAGGCTGCCCCCGAGCTCACGATCCTCCCTCCGCATACTGGCTAGGATAACAGACAAGGGCCACTGCACCCAGCCCTATGCAGGATTCTTAAGGGGAAGCACTCTGCTACTGAACCCGGACTTTTCCTTGCTCTGGCTCCACTTAAAATTCTATGTAACTTGGACAATGATTCAACCTCACTAGGTGAGAGTTTCCATAACTAGGACAAGCTAAAATAAAACTCAATGTCCTTCTCCTTGCTTCTAGTCCTAATACCAGATGATTTTCCGTCCCTCCCGTTCATTAAAATGGCTATTTTCAGGCGGCAAGCCACAGTTCAGCAATATTTCCAGTATTATCATTTGTGCATCTCCTCTATATAAACATGACTTCTAACTAGAACTAGCAGAGAAAATGCAATGTGTCTGGTTAAATGTATTTTGGAGTGTAGTGTAGTGCACACCACAATCTTAGCACTCAGGAAACAGAGGCAGGAAGACCAAGGGCCAGCCTAGGCTATATATGGAGACCCTGTGTCAAAAAAGATTGCATTTGGATAAATAACACAATTTTTAGAAAGCATGATCCAAAATTTTCATGGGACATATTTAGTTATTATTTTTATTCTGTGGGTATGAGTGTACTGTCTGCATGTAAGTAACTGCACCCATGTTGGGCAATGCTGCAGAGATCAGAAGAGGGTGTAGGATGCCCCTGGAACTGGAGTTAAGGACAGTTCTTAGCTGCCATGTGGGTGCTGGGAATTGAACCTGGATCCTCCACAAGAGCAGTTGGTGTCTTAACCACTGAACCATCTCTCCAGTCCCTCATGGGATATTTCTCGCAGGAAAATTTGTTATTGTTTGCCCAACATGAAAATTTAATCTTTTGACTTGGTAAGTCTGGCAGCCCACCTCCATCTTCAAATTTAGAATTTCATACAGGCATAGTAGCACATAACAGTAACCCTAACACTCTGGGGTAGAGACAGGAATAACAGAAGTTCAACAGAATTACAGGGAGTTCTCCCACCAGCCTGGGATACAGGAGAGCTTGTCTTAAAAAGAGAGAGAGAGAGAGAGAGAGAGAGAGAGAGAGAGAGAAGGTAGGAGAAGGAAGGAAGAGGAGAGAGCAGAGGGAGGAATGAGGGATGGAGGGAGGGAGGAATCTTCCTCATTCCCCCTAGCCACTTAATTTTAATCGACAACAAATAAGAGTGTTTCTAGACCTCAAAGGTACAATGTTCGAGCCCTCTGAGCCCCCACCCAGGGAGACCGGAGCAAGCTGGGTGTACAGAGCTCCAATCCCCCACCTCAGGACAGACTTCATTACAAGGCTTTATCTCAGCCTGCAGCATCTGCTCTCGAGGTAATCAACTTAAGGGAAGCCAGATCACAAACTCAAATTTCCTGACCACCAGGCAGAGGAACAAACAAGGTCCAAGCAAATCTCTGAGGAAAATCTACTCCCTGGAAAGCCAGCTGTATTTTAAACAGTGGAGAAACAGTTGCTTCTCAGAAGCTCAGTCAAGCCCTGTTCCATTTTTCAGGAAATATTGAAACTATTATGTTTTATTTGGAAAATATGTGTGTATCTATATATGTCCCACTCATATGTAAAAATCATTCTTATTTTGTAGTAAGTTTATAGACAAGAGACATTCCAAGTAAAGTCTAAATAACAATGGAAGGTTCAATTAAAACACTAAGACGGGTGTGGTGGTGCACACCTTTAATCCCAGCACTTGGGAATCAGAGATAGGAGGATCTCTGTGAGATTAAGGCCAACCTGGTCTACATAGCAAGTTCCAGGGCAGATGGGACTACAGGGAGACCCTACTAAGAGGTAAAAAAGACTCCTAAGCCATTAAATAGCCCTGCCCAGTATTCCTGACTCCAGAGCAGGGAGTTCCAGCTGCTGCTGTCAGAGGACCACTGTCCCAAGGGCAGTTTGTACAGTTCTGCGCATGGACCCAGAACTTCATGCAAGCTAAGCAAGCTCTCTACCAGCTGAGCTGCATCCCAGCCCCTGGGTTGGCACCTGTTCTTTGAGAGATTAGTAACTTCATAAGTCTGTATGCTCCAACCACCACAGTGAATGGGACTGATTCCTAATCCTGGGCCTCATGGTGAAGACAGGGCTAGACAGTAACACAGGCAAGGCAATGGGAAAGACAGTATGAAAACTTAGGGTGCTATTTCAGATGGGGTGTCAAGGAAAGCATCTCTTTAAAAAAAATGACATTAAGAAAAGGCCTAGGGTCTAGAGAGATGGCTCAGAGGTTAAGAGCACTGGGTGCTCTTGCAGAGGACCCAGGATCATTTTCTAGCAGCCACAAGGCAGCTCACAGTCCAGTAACTCCAGTTTCAGGGGATCCAATGCCTTCTTCTGTCCTCCAAAGGCATTGCATGACATGGGCACATCTACATACATGTATGTAATACACTCATACACATAAAAATAAAAGAAGTCCTGTGTAAGAAAACCGAGAAAGAGATGAACTCTAGGAAAGAAGAGTATTCTAGGCAGAGGGACTAAGCAGAGGGAATGGCAAGTACAAGGGTCCTGGGGCTGGGAGCAGAGTGAACAACAAAAAAAAGAGTGCTACTTCATCTCAGGGCTCCATGGGTCACAGAGGACTTTGTTCTCCTCCTGGGATAAAGAGCATTTTGATCAAAGTCAAGTGGCATATGCACATGACGACTGTGTGAGAAGAGACTTGGAGAGTTGGAAGCTCTTTAGAAAGCTTGGCAGTAGCCCAGCTGGAGGAAAGGCCAGGAACAGGCTGGACTGGAGAAAGTAGTGAGAAACAGTTACTCTGTCAGGTGCCTGTTGGGCAGTGTGGCGGTACACATCCGTAATCCCAGCGCTCACGAGGCCGAGGCCTGGGCTTCATGATGAGCTCAAAGCAGCCTGGGAATCACAGAGAAACAGGTCCCAACTTCATTCAAAGGGGGAAAAGCCTTGTCGACAAATGATGCTGGGAAAACTGGGTCTCCACACATAAATGGATGAGGTTGGCCCCTCTACCTCACACCACACGCAATGAATAAAACAGAGACTTCCGGGGGAAAAAAACAGAAGGGGGCTGGAGAGATGGTTCCTTAATTAAGAGCACTTGCTGCTTTACTGAGTTCGATTTCAGGACCTACGTGGAGCGGCTCCCAGGTACCTGTAACTCGAGCTCCAGAGAGATCACCTTCTGGCCTCTGCTGGCGCTGCACCCATGTGCACATACACCCCATCAAAATAAAAAGAAATAATTATACATCGTGATGAGCTTGGATGAGACAATGGCTTCTTACATTTGACACCAAACACAAGCAAAAAGAAATAGAATAATTACACTTTTCAAAACCAAAAATTAAGGACTGGAGAGTTGAGTCAGTGGTTAAGAGCACTGGCTGCTCTTGCAGAGGACCTGAGTTCAATTCCCAGCACCTACATGGTAGATAACAACCATCCTTAACTCCAGTTCCGGAGGACCCAACACCCTCTTCTGTCCTCTGCAGACGCTGTACTACATGGGTGCACTTACACTCAGGCAATACACTCAAACACATAAAATAAAAATAAAAAGGAAAAGAAAAGAAAAACCCTAAAAATTAGAACTGGGTGTGGTGGCACGTGCCTTCAATCCCAGTTCTCAGGAGGCAGAGAAAGGTGAACGCTGTGAGTTCAAGGCCAGCTTGGTCTCATAGGAGTACCAGGCCAACAAGGGATATGTAGGAAGACCTTCTCAAATAAATGAATAAGTAAATAAATAAATAAATTAAATTAATTGCTGAGTATGGTGGTACAGTCCTGTAAACCCAGCACTTGGTAGGCTGAGGCAAGAAGACTGTCACCAGATCAAGGCTAGCAAGTGAGACCTTGTCTCATAAAACCAAAACTAAAACAAGGGCTAGAGAGATGCTTCAAAAGACAGAATCTGAGTTCAAATCCCCAGGACCCACATAGAAAACCGAACAACAACAATAACAAAAAAGAAAACAAACCATGCTGGACATAAGGGTGCACACTTGTAACCCAAACCCTGCCAGTCTAGAAGAATTAAGGGGCTCCAGGCTCACTCAGACTAAAAAAAAAAAAAAAAAAAAAAAAAAAAAGTCCAGATGGAGAAATTATAGAGGAAGACATCTGACATTGACTTCTGGCCTCCACATGCACACGTATGAACATGCACACACACACATACACAAACTAATTTTAAATAAATTGAACAAATTAGGACAGGTTGTGAGAAGAAAAAAAGAGGGGAGAGGGGAGAAGAGAGGGAGACCAAAATAAAACATAGAAAAGATTTTTCATTCAAGTTCACTATAGTAACCAAGGCTGGCCTTGAACTCCTGATCTGCCTGCCTCTCCCTTCCCCAGCTGCTGAGATCGCAAGTGTGGGCCATACACAGGGTTAAGCTTTCCTTATTGCGAACAAATGGAGGAAGCGTCCTTTCTCCCACTGTTTCACTCAAAAACAAGTTTTAAAGAAATGATTCTAAAACGCGTGCATGTCTTGACGTGTGACCCATCCACCCAGTCGCTGCTGCCCAGAACTAATTAAGGGTTCCCAGCAGCCGTAAGCGCACAGGCGGGATGCTCAGGCTGCTGTGAGCTCTCTCATTTCAGACCTGACTTTGCAAATCAATACTCAATGACTGGGGCAGAGATCAGCTTTGGCAAAAATTCCTAAAACCTGTCATCACATCCACCCTAACTCTGGTTGTGACCAGACTGGCTGACCCACTACGGTCAGAGTGACAGGAAAAGGCTAGTTAGGCAGTTAGCCGTCGGGACTCTAAAAACATTAAGACACTAACGTCAACGCTAACTAACGTGCACCGCCGAGCAGGGCCTCCCTCTCCTCCTTTCCTGCCGGGAACCCTGGCACGCAGATGCCTTTCGGAGGGGACTTCGGACCCCAGCCTCTGGGGCCACTCATTGTCGCGTTTGATTGATCTACCGTCCTCGGGTCATCGCTGGGGTCCACTAGAGGTCATGGAGAGACCAAGCCCGTTACCTGCAGCACCCAGGACGCGGAAGCCCAGCAAAGCAGCCACCACGCGCTCGCTCACCTGCTGGCCCGGCGCTCTGTCCCCTCCTGTCCCCGCGGTGCTAAGTCCTCGAGGCGCTAAGTCCTCACAGTGCTGCGCCCTCACTGGTCCTATCCCCGCGGTGTTGTATCCTCAAGGTGCTGCGTCCTCGCAGTGCTATGCCCCCGCGGTACTGGCTGCTGAGACCCCGCAGTGCTCCGTCCCAGGAGCTCGAGTCTCCCCACGCCTGGTCCACCCCGGCTGGCCTTTTTTGGGTGCTTGGCAGTATTTTCCGTTGGGCCCCACATCACTTCCCGTGGAGGGGAGAGGCGGGGACGGGCCGTGCGCTTCCTCCACCCCCTCCTCCTGTCACCTGGCCTCAGGCCCCTGAGCCGCAGGAACAGCCGCTCGTTCCCGGGTCTCCACGAGGTCTCCGCGCCGGGTTCCGGAGGTGCAGAACCGCAGAGTGACGCTCACAAAATGTCAGATGCCCCAGGCGAGGTACGCCTTGGTGACACGAAAGGTCCCTCCGGGGTCCGGGGTCCGCAGGGCGGTGCAGGCGCGCCCCGCCCCCCGACGCCTGGGCACCGCCGGCCGGAGACCCAGAGACCCGGGTTCCTGCCCGTAACAGCGAGCAAAACAGGCAAGATGCTGGCAGGAAAAGTAAATGTCCCGGAGTCGCCGCCCGCACAGTCTAATGGCCTACAACAGCACTCCGAACTTCGAAGAGGCTGTTAGGGCTAGTCGTGAAAATGATCACAAATGGGGAAAATTAAAAATGCGGTGCTAACACGGAGGACCCGCCTCGGTGCCCGCCTGCAAGCTTGTGCTGCCCCCCAGCGGCCTCCGCTCGCTGCCCACGGTTTGGGGCTGCGGTTCCCGCCTTGCTTCACCCTCTGGGCCAGCCAAGCACTTCCCAGTTTCAATCATCTGTGTCCACCTGCGGCCGAACTCCAGCGGCCCAGCTGCAGGTGCAGCTACAAGCACTTTGCATCAGGGTACAGGCAGCCTCTCATCCATGGCCGGGGGTGAACTACGAGAAATGAGCGTAGAATGAACCAACCTGACAACCCTACACATTAATATAGTATTTGCAGGCAAATGACCTTGGTGTTAGGGATAACAGATTTCATCTATTATTTGATCATGTCAACGACTGCTCCCCAGATAAGAGATGTGTCAGACAAAAAAAAAAAAAAAAAAAAAACGCCTTTAATCCTAGCACTCGGGAGGCAGAGGCAGGTGGATCTTTGTGAGTTCAAGGCCAGCCTGATCCTACAGAATGAGTTCCAGGACAGCTGGGGCTACAGGGAGACCCTGTCTCGAAAAAAAGACGAGAGAGAGAGAGAGAGAGAGAGAGAGAGAGAGAGAGAGAGAGAGAGAGAGAGAGAGAGATTTGTCATCAGACTAACCATCTGATGAAAGGTCAGAACAATCCTAAAAGTCACTGGTCAGCTAAGATCTGAAGGACTGTCTTGGTCCATGCTCTGTTACTATATCAAAATACCCAAGGCTGGAAACTTTACAAAGAAAAAGTTTATTTGGTTCATAAGGGCTATGGATGGAAAGCATAAACATGGTTCTTGTGTCCGATGAGTCCACGTGGCCCTGGCTGTATTACAACATGACAGGTGTGGAAAAACTGCTTGCAGTCTAGGCAGTGTGCAGAGAGGAAGAGACTGAGATGCCAGGATCCTGCCCTTATAAACACTGACAAGATGGTTCAGCGGTAAAGGTGCTTGCCTTCAAGCCTGACAACCTGCGTTCAATACTTAGATCCCACATGATGGAAGGAGAGAATTACTGCTGCAAGTCGTCCTCTGAACAAGCACCATTGGCACACAAGCACCACACAAATAAGTAGATGTAAAAAACAAAAACAAAACAGTTAGGGGGCTGGAGAGATGGCTCAGCGGTTAAAAGCATTGACTGCTCTTGCAGAGGACCAAGGTTTGATTCCCAGCACCCACATTGTGACTAAAATTTTTATTTTCTGATTTTTTTAAATTTATATTTTGCATGTATGAGTGTTATGCCTGCATGTATGTAAGTGCACCTGTGTCGTGCAGCACCCACAGAGGCCAGAAGAGGGTGTCAGATCCCCTGGAACTGGAATTACAGATGGTTGTTAGCTACAGTGAAGGTTCTGGGAACAGAACCCAGGTCCTCCTCAACAGCAGTGTTCTTAACTTCTGAACTATTTCTCCAGCCCTAAATAAAGTTCAAAAAAAAATTTAAGGGACTAGAAAGATGGCTCGGTGGTTAAGAGCACTGGCTGCACTTGCAGAGGACCCAGATTTGATTCCCAGCACCCACAAGGCAGCTAACAACTGTAATTCCAGTTCCAGGGGATCCAATGCTGTCTTGTAAACACAGGTGCACTAACATACATGTGAGCAATACACTCATACACACACATACATGTGAGCAATATATTTGTACACACATATGTGAGGAATACACTCGTACATACAAAAAAATAAATATTTTACTTTTTTTTAAATTTTATTTATTTTTTTTTATATGTGTATGAGTGTACTGTCTGCATGTAGGTTTGTGCACCTGTGTCGTGCAATGCTGCGGAGGTCAGAAGAGGATCTTGGATTCCCCTGGAACTGGAGTTCTCCTGGAATTAGAGTTACAGACGGTTCTTAGCTGCCATGTGGGTGCTGGGGATCAAACCTGGGTCCTCTGCAAGAGCAGTCGGTGCTCTTAACCGCTAGGCTATCTCTCCAGCCCTATTTTACTTTTTTATGGTCTTTTTGAGACAGGGTCTCCCTGTAGCCCCAGCTGGCCTGGAGCTCGCTCTGTAGACCAGGCTGGCCTTGAACTCACAAAGATCCGCCTGCCTCTGCCTCCCAAGTGCTAGGATTAAAGGTGTGCACCACCACGCCCAGCTACAAAAAAATACATAAAATATTAAAAAAAAAATTTTAACCACTTACTATTGTGGAACCTAATCCCAGAAGACCTGACCATCTCCTGCAAGATGCAGTTATCCCTTCCCAGGTTGTTCCCCCATGACCTAATCATCACGTGTGTAGCTCTTTCCTGCAAACGGAAACATCTCCTTGTGGAGACAGGAAGGAAGCTCACTAGACTTGTGAAGCTCCAGACAATTTAAGGGATTCCCAAGCCCCATCCCCAAGGTTACATAAGCAGTATACAATGGCTGCAGGAGAGGGGATAGCCACCTAGTTGTCTGCAAGTTGCACAGACTCCAAGGATGTGGGTTTCATGAGCCATACCCATGCTGGGGTGCACTTTCCGGGAATAACCCCAAGCAGTTCACTGGGCTCACCAGGCTAGACTTGGACAGAATCAGTTTTTGGTCTGTTGTTGCCCTCTTTCCCAGGGTGAATAGAAATAGACTCCCTGGGAGAAATAAGGCAGCCTTCCTCTGTGAGGTACCATGTCTTTTTTTTTTTTTTATGTTTTTATTTATGTGTATGAATGTACTGTCTGTGCACCCGTGTCGTGCAATGCCGCAGAAGTCAGAAGAGGGCATCGGATTCCCCTGGGACTGGAGTTCTCCTGGAATTGGATTTACAGATGGTTCTCAGCCGCCATGTGGGTGCTGGGGATCGAACCCGGGTCCTCTGCAAGAGCCGTCGGCGCTCTTAACCGCTAGGCCATCTCTCCAGCCCCGAGGTACCATGTCTTAAGGGCCTCCCACCATTCAATGTGGTCTCACTGAGAACCCAGGTTCCCGTCCACAAGCCTCTGGGGGGCAAACAATACCTGAACTGAGTTAGGGTTAAACACGGTGGCTGCTAATGGCTGCCACGACTCAAGCAGACAACTGCTGAGCTGCAACCTTCCTTCCCCATTCCTGCAGCCAAGCAGGGGCAGGACCAGCACTTTACAGACAGATCAGAAGCTAGTTACAACAGCCAGTCAGCACCACGCACACATCCATCTATCCATCCATCCAATGAGTGAGGCATTTTTAAGAACAGAGGACACAATAGTATAAACTGGCCCTTGCCCTCAGAACTTATAAGACAAAAAATTAAGTAGGAAACTCCAGCATAATCCAATGAGAACTTTTTTTTTTTTTGGTCTTTTTGAGACAGGGTCTCCCTTTAGTTCCAGCTGGCCTGGAGCTCTTTCTGTAGACCAGGCTGGCCTTGAACTCACAGAGATCCACCTGCCCCTGCTTCCCGAGTGCTGGGATTAAAGATATGCGCCACCACACCTGGCACTAGAGACGGTTTTAGCCCCCAGTAAGGGCTTTAAGAAGTAAAGCATGGCATTGGTGGATCATGCTGATGGCTGCAGCCAATTGGGAGGCTAAAGGAGGAGGATCCCAGGAATTAATTTTTTAAATTTTTATTATTTTTCATTTTATGTGTATGAGTGCACCCATGTCATGCACTGCTGAAGAGGTCAGAAGAGGGCGTCGGATTCCCCAGAACTGGAGTTAAGTACAGTTGGTAGCCGCCATGTGGGTGCTGCAAATTAAACCCAGGTCCTCTGCAAGAGCAGTCAGTGTTCTTAACCACTGAGCCATCTCTCCAGCCCCAAGACCCTGGGATTTGAAACCAGCCTGGGCAACACAGTGAGACGCTGTCTCCACGAAATAAACAAGTCAGTCAATCTCTGGAACACATATGTGCTAGATAGCTTTAGTTGTCAATTTGACACACCTGGGTTGAGGGAGCTTTAGTTGGGGAATTTTCTCCATTGGAGTAGCCTGTGACCATGTCTGTGGGGTATTTTCTTGATTGTTAAGTGATGTTGGAGGCCCAGCCCACTGTGGGCAGTGTCACCCCTGGGCAGATTGTTGTATATTATATAAGAAAGCAGGCTGATCATGGGCCAGGGGACTAAGCCATTTGTTCTAGTTTTCTTTCAATTGCTACGACAAAGCACTCTGACCAAAACCAAATTGGGGAGGAAAGGGTTTCTTTGGCTCGCATCTCCTGGGTCACAGTTCATCACTGAGGGAGCCCAAGGTAGGAACTCAGCGTTGGAACCTGGAGGCAGGAGCTGAAGTTCAGGCCATGGAGGAACGCTGCTTACTGGCTTGCTCTCCTGGTGCAGGTTGTGGGCCCTTCCACATCATTCAACAATGAAGAATATGCCCCACAGACATGGCAACAGGCCAGTCCAATGGAGGCAGTGCAGTTCCCAGCTGAGGCTCCCTCAACCCAGGTGTATCAAGTTGACACCAAAGCTATCCAGCACAGGCAATAAGCAGCGTTCCTCATGGCCTGAGCTTCAGTTCCTGCCTCCAGGCTCCTGCCCTGAGTTCCGCTTTGGGCTCCCTCAGTAATAAACTGTGACCTGGGAGATGTAAGATAAGTAAACCCTTTCCTCCCCAAGTTGGAATTGGTCAGAATGTTTTGTCACAGTGATTGAAAGGAAACTAGAACAGAAATTAGTACCAGAGAGTGGGCTATTGTTGTGACAGACCTGACCTTGGTGTTTGGGGTAGGGTTATGAAAGTGGTTGAAACTTTGGGCTACACAAGTCATTGAGTGCATAGAGTTTGTTGCAGTAGAGCTTGAGACGGTTATGCTGACAGTTGTAGACAGTGGAGACCTGGGAAAGCTTCAAAGGGAAACAGAGACTCTCAGGGCCAATTGTATGATGTTTTGAGTTGAGAATCTGTGGGTTCTGGCTGGCTAGGGCTGAAGAATCAGCTGTGATTAAGAAGAGACCAGATCCTGACATGAAGCCTTTGTTTTACTGGGACAATTGATGTTGGTTAGCTGGGGCTAAAAACTCAGCTGTAAGTAACAAAGAGACCAGCATCTTTGTGATGAAATCTTCTGGGAAGAATTTCCTCAGGGTCAGCGCACAGAAGCTGTGGTCCAGAGGAGGGCAAGCCTCCATCTCAAGCTGGAAGCAGGACTTGGCAATGTGTAAGAGTCTCCTATATGGTTCTGGTATCCAAATCGTGAAGAAGTCACAGAGAGCAGCTGAGGCTTGACACTTTGAGAGGCTAGGAAAGACTATTGGTGAAAATGCAGCCTTGGCTGCAGTGAAGACCCCCAGGATTGCAGGGATCATGAAGGGAATTCAAGGCTTTGCACAAGAAGAGACCAGCAGCGCCCATTGGTGAAGGTACAGCCTCAGTTTCAGTGGCGACCCCAGCTTTCTGGAGATGCCAGGACCATGGGATGACCACCAAGGGCAGCAGCAGTATGGAACAAAGCTGGCCTGGGCCTGTGAGATGAGCCTTGTGTGCTGTGGACAGCAGAGTCAGAGAAATGCAGTTGCCAAAGAAATCCTTTGGAGCCCAGAAAATCGAAAGTAAACCTCAGATGTCCAGCCTTGAGCTACTTTGCTAGACTTAGGTTTTGCTTAGGTATGCCAGATTCTTCCCTTTGAAACAAGACAGTACTTGTTTTAGACTTCACACAATTAAGAGATTTTTTTATTGTTCTTTTTGAGACAGGGTCTCACTGTAGCACCAGCTGCCCTGGAAATCACTATGTAGATCAAGCTGTCCTTGAACTCACAAAGATCCACCTGCCTCTGCCTCCTGAGAGCTAGGATTACAGGCCTGTGCCACCATGCCCGGCTCCGATTAAGAGATTTTTTTTTTAAAAGAGACTGAACTTTTAAGTATTTGGATTTTTTTTAAGGACTGTGGGGCTTTAAAGATTGTAATGTTGAGATATTAATGTTAACATCATAACGGGGACAAAAAATGGAAAAGTTGTGGTTTAATGGTGTGTTTTGTGTGACAAGTTGACAAGAGGTTAATTGTGCTGGATAGCTTTAGTTGTCAACTTGACACCCCTGGGTTGAAGGAATCTCAGTTGGGGAACTTCCTCCATTGGACTGGCCTGTGGCCACATCTGTGGAGTACTTTCTTGACTGTTGTTATGTTGGAGGGTCTAGCCCACAGTGGGTGGTGCCATCCCTGGGCAGGTTGTTGTATATTGTATAAGAAAGCAGTCTAAGTATGGTTCAGGGGAAGAAGCCAGTAAGCAGTGCTCCTCATGGCCTGAGCTTCAGCTCCCGCCTCCAGGTTCCCGCCCTGAGTTTCTACCCTGGACTCCCTGAGTGATGAACTGGGAGATGTGAGCCAAATAAAGCCTTTCCTCCCCAAGTTTGTATTGCTCAGAGTGTTTTGTCACAGCAATTGAAAGGAAACTAGAACAGGGGCTGGAGAGATGGCCAAGCGGTTAAGAGCAGCAACTGCTCTTACAGAGGACCTAGGTTTGATTCCCAGCACCCACATGGCGGCGAAGAACCGTCTTTAATTCCAGTTCCATGGGAATCCAACACCTTCTTCTGATCTCCGCAGCATTGCACGACAAGGGTGCACCAACCTACATGCAGACAGTACACTCATACACATAAAATAAAACTAAAAGAGAAGTGCCAGAAGTATAAAAAAAAAAAAAAAGGAAACTAGAACAACATGAAATAACACCAAATCAAGAGAAAGCAATATGAATATGAAAAGGGTGGGAAGGGGAAGGAAGGGCCTTCTATGAGGAAGGCCTGGAAGCATGCAGAGCTGAGCCTAGGCTGGCTTGAACCCTTTATGGATGACCTTGATCCTCCAGCCTCCATCCACAAGCTCAGAAGAGGGAGTCGGAGTCTCTGGAACTGGATGGAGTTACAGAAAGTTGTTAGTTCCGAGAGTGCTAGAAATCAAACCCAGGTCCTTTGAAAGAGCAGCCAGTGCTCTTAACCACTGGACCAACTCTCCAACCCCAGATCTTGATTTCTAATTGACCCTTTCCAAAAGAAGAAACCAAGGGCTGGGTGTGGTTGAGTATGTATTTAATCCCAGCACCCAGATGCTGGTGGAGCTCTGTGAGCTGATGGTTTCTGTGTATTCCTGCCAAATGGAATCGACTCATCACAAGAAGGCATCAACAGGGCTGGAGAGATGGCCTAGCAGTTAAGAGCGCCGACCGCTCTTACAGAGGACCCGGGTTCGATCCCCAGCACCCACATGGTGGCTGAGAACCGTCTGAAACTCCAATTACAGGAGAACTCCAGTTCCAGGGGAATCCGAGACCCTCTTCTGACCTCCGCGGCACTGCACGACACGGGTGCACAAACTTGCATGCAGACAGTACATTCACACACATACAGAAATAAAAAAAAAAAGAAGGCATCAACAAACACCAAGGATATATTACAAAACAGGCCATTATTCCTCAATGTCAAGGTCACCAAAGGCAAGGACTGAATATCTGGACTAGGATAAATGATCCAAAGAAGTAAATCCAAACAGCTAAATTCAAGTGTGAATTAGTTCTGGGCCCAGGGAAAAACAAACAAAACAAACAAAAAAAACCTGTCTTTTGAGATTTAGCAGAATTTGCATAAGAGCTGAAACTAAAGAATGCTGTTATCAGCCAGGCATGGTGACACACACCTTTAACCCCAGCACTGAGGAAGCAGAGGCAGGGGATCTCAGAGTTCCCCAATAGGGAGACCCTGTTGCACAAACAAATACACAAACAAACAAATGGGGCTACAGACAGAGGTGCCTCTTCCAGAGGACCTGAGTTCACTTCCTAGCATCCACGTCAGATGGCTCATAGTAGCCCAAACCCACACACACATACATAATCAAACGGTGAATAAACTTAAAAACAGTATTGTGGGGCTGGAGAGATGGCTCAGGAGGTCCGGCTGCTCTTGCAGAGGACCAGGCTTTGATTCTCCACACCCACATGGCAGCTAACATCTGCTAACTCCAGTTCCAGGGGAATTCGAGGCCCTCTTCTGACCTCTACTGGCATTGCATGACATGGGTGTGCTTACACACATACAGGCAATAACTCATACATACAAATTAAAAAAAAAATATTCTATCAATGTGTGTGTATGCATGCGTGTGTGTCTGCGAATGTGCACAAGGATGTACGGCAAGCACACATGGGATCACTCCTCCCTTCTCTGCCTCCCCAGCACGAGGATTAAGAAGTGTGTTCCTCCATGCCCAGTATGGTCTGTCTCAGTGTTTAATATTATGACAACTACACTGAACAAATAAAACTGACTTGAATTAAGTTTTTAAGAGGCCTGCACTAAGGACAGCAATTCACCTAGCTATGAGAACTATCTGTCTCCTCGAACTGTGTCTATGGATCTCTCTTGTCCCCTCAACCTGTGCAGACGGAGCTGTGTCCTCACCCTGTGCTGAGAGAACTGACCTGGAACCGTTTCCCACAGTGTCACCCATTCAGGCCACTCTCATAATTTATTTTATTCAGAATGGTTTCTCCAGCTTCCCCCACGTCTCAGTGGAGCATCTGGCCTGTTCATCCCTAGGATCTCCTGCATCCCAGGTCCTCCCAACTGCTGCTGTTTCTGACAGGTGGGTGCACTGTGGCACTCTGTGTTCTCAAGCATACCCCAACTCATTATCTTTTGGGGTGGAGCACCAAGCTGAGGTTGCCAAGGAGATGCCTGTTCATCAGACCCAAGAGCATGATTTTGCTGGGGTTAATTAAAAGTCCTTAGTCCAGCCGGGCATGGTGGCACATGCCTTTAATTCTAGCACTTGGGAGGCAGAGGCAAGTGGATCTTTGTGAGTTCAAGGCCAGCCTGGTCTACAGAGTGAGTTCCAGGGCAGCTGAGACTACAGGGAGACCCTGTCCCAAAAAGACCAGAAAAAAAAAGAAAAGTCATTAGTCCAGAGAGCGAGCCCAGCGTCCTCCTCAATGACTCTGCACGTTATTTTTTGGAGATATGGTCTTTCACTGAACTTGAAGCTGACTGGGTAAACTGGCTGGCCAGTGAGCTCCAGGAGCCCCTCAGCTTCCGCAGCACTAGGTCTATAGGAACATGCTGACACCCACTGCTTTTTGCATGGGTTCTGGGGTCTGAAGTCAGGCCCTTATGCCTGTCCAGAAAACACTGTACTCCTGAGCCACCTTCCCAGCCCTGTGTCGGGCTATAGTCATGAAAACAGCCTGGTACTGGCACAAAAACAGACCTGCTGACCAATGGAACAAAACTGAAGACCCAAACTTGAGCACATACAATTTCAGCCATCTCATATTTGAAAAGGGGGCCAAGAAGCCACAATGGAGGAAAGACAGCATCTTCAGCCAGTGATGTTGGCAAAACTGGATCACCACTTGTAGAAGAATGAAATTAAACCCCTACCTCTTGCCCTGTACAAAAGTCAACTCCAGATGGATTAAAAACCTCAACGTGAAACCCCAAACTCTGGAGGCAATAGAAGAAAAAGTTGGCAGCAGACTACAAGACATAGGAAAAGACTTCCTAAATCAGACAGCAGCTGCTCAAGAATTAAGGTTGAAAATTTACAAATGGGACCTCATTAAACTCAAAAGCTTCTGTACATCAAAAGAAACAATCAAGGAAGTGAAGAGAAATCCCACAGAGTGGGAGGAAACCTTCACCAGGGACACATCTGACAAAGCTGATTTCCAGATATATAAACTCAAAAAAACGAAGAGGCCGGGCATGGTGGTGCACGCCTTTAATCCTAGCACTTGGGAGGCAGAGGCAGGCGGATCTTTGTGAGTTCAAGGCCAGCCTGGTCTACAGAATGAGTTCCAGGACAGCAGGGGCTACAGGGAGACCCTGTCTCCAAAAGACAAAAAAAAAAAAAAAAAAAAAAAAAAAAACGACGAAGACCCACTCAATAGATGGAGCAAAGAGCGAAAAGAGACTTCAACGTGAGGAATTGAGATGGCTGAGAACATTTTAGAAGTGTTCAACATCACTAATCATAAGGAAGAAATCAATAAAACATTTAAGATATCACTCTTACTCCAATAAGAGCTGGTAGGATCAAGAAAACAATGGCACCAAGTGCTGGAGAGGTTGTGGGGAAAGGGGAACGCTATCACTGCTGGTGGGAATGTAAAATCGTACAGCCACTATGGAAAAGCAGTACGGAAAAACCTTGGAAGACTTGGAATGAACTTGCCACCTGACCCAGCCATACCATTCCTGGGCATGTACCCTCAAGACTCATCCCCACTGCAGAGAGATACATGCACAGCCTGTTTATTTCAGTCCTCTTCACAACAGCAAGAAATGGAACCAACCCAAGTGCCCTCGGACTGACGAGTGGATAGAGAAAATGTGGTACCATCTACAATGGAGTTCTATGCAGCAGTAAAAGAAAGATGACATCATGGCTTTGCAGGAAAATGGCTGGAGCTAGAAGACATCTGCTGAGTGAAGTACACAGTCCCAGAAAAACAAATGGTATCCCTCATCTGTGGATGCTAGTGCCAATTACCTAGTTGTAAGTATTTCTTGTGCAAGGCCCCTAGAGCTTTTGTCCAAGTAGTTGGGAGTGATGCATACTGAAAACAACAACAGAAAGGACTGGCATCGAAGAACTGACTGGACGGTGAACTTCTGCTCAAAAACAGTCAACTTCCACATGGAGAATTTTGAGGACTGAGAGAAAGAGATGAAAAGCATGTTTGGCAGTGCATCTTTTATGTTAATTTTCACTTTATTTTTTATTTTTTATTTTTTATTTTTTTTGGTCTTTTCGAGACAGGGTCTCCCTGTAGCCCCAGCTGTCCTGGAACTCACTCTGTAGACCAGGCTGGCCTTGAACTCACAAAGATCCGCCTGCCTCTGCCTCCCAAGTGCTAGGATTAAAGGCGTGCGCCACCACACCCGGCATAATTTTCACTTTATTTACTGTGTGTATGATGTGTACGTGCAGGCCACGGCATGTGTGGCAGTGAGGACAACTTTTGGGACTCAGTGTTCCTGGTGTCAAACTCAGATTGCAAGGCTTGCGCAGCAAGCACTTTCACCCACTGAGCCACCAGCCCCTGTTTTATGATAGCTTTGTGATGTAATGTACACAAATATTTTACCCTTCAAAAGTGTATAATAAGCTGGGCCATCAGCTGACTTAATGGACAGTAAAAAGGGTATGTCCATATAAGGGAAGACTGTTCAGTTACAAAAACAAAGTACACAAGTTGGATGTGGTGGTATGTCTATAATCTTGGCACTCAGGAGGCTGAGGCAGAACTGAGGATTCAAGGCAGCCTGGACTACACAATGAGACTATTAGAAACACATGTGGCTGGCAGAGTGGTGCATGCCTTTAATCCCAGCACTCAGGCAGATCTCTGAAATCTAGGCCAGCTGGGGCTACAGGAAGATCCTGTCTCAAAAAAGTAATGAGTAAATTAAAAAAAAAAAAAGTCGGGTCTGATGGAGCACTTTTAATCCCAGCACTTGGAAGGGAGAGGCAGGTGGATCTCTCTGAGTTCAAGGCCAGCCTGGTCTACAGAGTGAGTTCCAGGACAGCTGGGGCTATAGGGAGACCCTGTCTCAAGAAGACAACCCCACCCCTCCAAAAAAAACAAACAAAAAACTCAAAACCAAACAAAAACCAAAGACACAAAACGAAGAGTCTGAGGTTAGCCTGGACTATCCAGCATCCAAGGTTACATAGTAAGACCTTGCCTGAAAACAAAAGCTAATTTTAAAAACCATTTAAGCAGGGCGTGGTGGTGCACACCTTTAATCCCAGCACTTGGGAGGCAGAGGCAGGCGCATCTCTGTGAGTTTTAAGGCCAGCCTGGACTACAGAGTGAGTTCCAGGCCAGCTGGGGCTACAGGGAGATCCTGTCTCAAAAAGACCAACAACAACAAAAAATTTTTAAAAATATATTTCCCATGACTACTCATCTTTTACTATATCTTTAATAATAAAAATATATTTGTACTGGAACTTTAAGCAATTACATTTCGCTTTCAGTCTCAACTTTTCTTTTCTTCTGATTCTCGTGCCAGCTTCACCTTTTCTTTTAATTCCTTCTGATTTCTAGAATAATGTTCAAATATTGGCTGATAAATATACATTCCTCCAGAAATTCCAAGGATGGCAGCAAAAAGCAGTTGTGGAAAAGTCAGTCTCCCAAGCATTGTTGCAATAACCACAGCACAACCGGAAGGTAGTTACACTCCACAGGCAGTTCTCCCTTCAGATCTGTATCCAAAGAAAAGGGGACACAAAGCAATCACCTAGTGGAATAGCAGTTTTTGCTGGTTGTTTATTTTGGGGCTGGAGAGATAGTTGAGCAGTTTAGAGCACTGACTGATTCTGTAGAGGACCCAGGTTCGATTCCCAGCACCCACATGGTGGCTAACAACTGTCTATAACTGCAGTTTCCGGAGATACAACGCCCTCTTCTGGCTTCTTTCACAAATGTAGGCAATACACTGATACACATTAAATGAAAATATTTTTGAAATGTCAAAAACATCTTTTAATGTAAAATACTTGTACACATGCTAAAGGCTAGCTCACCGATTACAGGTTCACAGACTGTGGAGGGCTGGAATGTTGCAGACATTCAAAGTATCCAGGGCTATCTTTAGCATACATCAACAGTCATTTACTGACCACTTAATGTGGCCAGACTTTGAAAAAGAGATTTTTTTTTTTTTTTTTTGGTCTTTTTGAGACAGGGTCTCCCTGTAGTCCCAGCTGTCCTGGAACTCACTCTGTAGACCAGGCTGGCCTTGAACTCACAAAGATCCGCCTGCCTCTGCCTCCCAAGTGCTAGGATTAAAGGCGTGCGCCACCACGCCCGGCTGAAAAAGAGATTTTTACAAGAATTTTTTTTTCTTGTGATGTGTGTGAACGTATGCCAAGGGAGAAGGGAACATTGGAACTCCTGGAGCTAGAGCTGCACGTGAGCTTCCATGGGGGTTCTGGGAACCAAACTCGCCTCATGTGGAAGAGCCGCAAGCACAACTGCTGAGCAATCTCTCTAGCCCAATGACCAGGTAAAATCCTCTGGAATTCACTGACAGACCCCTGTCTTCCAGCTATGTAAAAGCTATGACCATCATCAGACAGCACTGAGGCCTGCAGTGGAGATTTCCCCGCTGTGCTGTATGTAACCCGCCTACTTGTGCATGCAAGTGTACTGCCTGCATACATGTAGTGCACCCGTGTTGTGCAATCTCTGCGGAGGTCAGAAGAGGGCGTCGGATGCCCTGGAACTAGAGTTGCAGATGGTGGTTAGCCACCATGTGGGTGCTGGGAATCTAACCCGGGTCCTCTGCAAGAGCAGCCTGTGCTCTTAACCACCGAACCATCTCTCTAGTCCCTGCGCGCCGTTTCTGCGGTGTTGCAGCACGGACTTGCCTCAGTTTCCCCACCCGCCCGTGCTGTTACCTCTGTCTGGCCTTGTTCGACAAGTTTTAGTGAGGTGACCAGAATGCTTACATTTATACTTGCCATTTCCAGCCCTCAATTTCAGTCAGGCACACGGCCTTCTGAGGCCTTAGGAGAGACTCTGTCACTTCACGCCGCACTTCCGCCCGGGACAGCATCTGTGCAGCCCAGGCGCACGGTTCTCCACCAAGTGGCGGGGAGGACCGGGTTCAATGCTGGACCGCATTGTGGAACAGCGCAGGCGCAGCCCCGCCCACGACACGGAGCGGAGGATTCCTGGGAGCTAGGGAGGAGCGGCCCCTCGCTGCCACCTTCCGCCCACGGCGGCTCACCGGGGCCAAACTTAGTGCGGGCGTGGCCGCACGCTCAGTTTCCCGAACCCCGACCCGGTGATAGGGTTAGATGGACCCCGAGGGCGAGCGCGGCTTCACCTTCCCGGGTCTCCATAACCGCTCACCGGAGAAAGTGAAGCTGCGGAAGAGAAAGTCTACGCTGTACGTCAGCGCACAGGGGGTGCGCCCCCGGCGCGGTGGTGAGTGAGGGGCGGATTGGGCTCCCGACTCCAACTTGCAGCCCTGCGCCTCCTGTCTCCTGAGTGCGCTGCCCTGCTCAGCCCTCCCAGCGCCTGGATTACAGGCATGAGCCATCGCACCTGGCAGAGAAATAGATTTTAATATAAAATCTGATTTTTTTAAACTTTTGGTAACTAAATTAAAATTTTGGAAAATACTGTTTCATCGCACAAGGCGTTGTCCATTGGGAAGAGCAAATTTTGGAGACAGCCGACTGACGAGTTCCTTTTTATTCATGTGCAGTCTTTTTATTTTGCACAAAGCAGTTTCTGAGCCTTAGCTTCCTAAGACGTAAAACGGAGGCACTCATACCTGCAATCCAAGTGCACGTAAAGGGATTGAAAGTGGTAAATGTTAAGCATAACTATGGGATACGTTCAAAGGAATGAGCTGGTTATTGCGCGATGTTTTTTGTGGGAGAGGATTGTTTTGGGTTTGGGTTTTTCCACTGTGCTAGGGATCACACTGGGGCTTTCTGCGAGTGGGACAAGATCTCTACAGCTTAGTCACCAAAGCCTAGATCAGCTTTGGAGGGTAGGGGCCAATCATAGGTGTGTATTTAAGTTCTGTATGAGGAAGTGCCTGACTTTGATGCCACAGTTATGTCTTATGATTGCTTTTCAGATCTTCTTGGAGAAAACATTTACCTGGTCTTGTTCACCGTTGCTCTACGAATATTTAACTGCTTCTTAGTTCAGACAAGTTTTGTTCCAGATGAATACTGGCAGTCTCTTGAAGTTGCACACCGCATGGTTTTCAAATATCCTTTGTAGATTCTTTTCCCCACCACCAGTGCGCATTCATCTTAGGAGCTGAGTTCAGGGTTACATGTTTTCAGTGGGTTTTCTATATTTCCTCCGGATAACTTCCAACTCATCAATACCATTATTGTACACTAATGCTTCTTCTATATCTTTCCTTGATACACATTGACTTGATTCAGCTTTTAATTAGTGTATTTCCGTACAATGCTTTGTAGTCAGAAGATACAGATGAAGTAAAAAGCACATTTCTTCCCAGCATTTGGGATGCAGAAACAGGAGGATCATGAGCTCAAGGCTAGTCTGGCTGAACCCTAGAGAGACCCTGTTTCAAAAAACAAAGCAAGGGCCATAATATGGCTCAGCAAAAAAGATGCTTGCTATACTGTCATGACTTGAGTTCAGTCCCTACTAACATAAATCTGGAAAGAGTTGCCCTCTGACCCGTGTGTGTACATCCACACACACACATCAGGCACAGGTACACCTACACAATACACATTCTTGACTTGAAAATGTTAGTTGACCAAATAGCCAATGTAAAATGTTGAATTCTAAGGATCAGAATGTGGCTTAGTGGTAGAGTGCTTGCCTAGCATGCCCAAGGCCCTGGATTCAGTTCTTTGTTGGGGCTGGTGAGACGCTCAGTTGATAAAGGTTGCTACCAAGCTTGCCAACCTGAGTTTAGTCTCAGACCACATGGTGGAAGGAATCAAACCCTGCAAGTTGTCATCAGACCTTCATATGTGTACCACACTAAACAGATTTTTGGGTTTTTTCGAATTTAAAATCAGGGTCAGAGAGATGGCTCAGTGGTTAAGAGCACTGAATGCTCTTCTAGAGGACCAGTGTTCAGTACCCTGTGGTGGCTAACAACTGTTGGTAACTCCAGTTCCAGGGAAATCCTGTGCCCTCTTCAGGCCTCCAAGGGCATTGCACAACACAGGTGCATTTATATGCAGGCAAAACATTGACACAAAAAAATAAGTCAAAGCCGGGCGTGGTGGCGCACGCCTTTAATTCTAGCACTTGGGAGGTAGAGGCAGGCGGATCTTTGTGAGTTCAAGGCCAGCCTGGTCTACAGAGTGAGTTCCAGGACAGCTGGGGCTACAGGGAGACCCTGTCTCAAAAAGACAAAAATTAAGTCAAAAAAAATTTTTTAACTTCATTCTCAAAAAATAAAATGCTGCCTTATAAGTAGAATTGTATATTTGTTTCAATACTGTTTGACATGTAATCCTTAATTAGATAATTATGGTTATTTGACCTGGGAATGGACAGAAAGATTGAGGGGTTACACTTACCCCTTAATCTTTGCAAGCATATACAAAATTTTGCATCTTTTGGGAAAGGATAGTGTTCAGTTGCTGGTAAGTTTAAATGAAAATAACCAAAATAGTTTTTAGACCCAGATTTATTACTTTTTGAAAGGTGAATTTGTACTACGCAAATGGCCTTCCTGGTGTCACAAAGTTTGTATTTAAAGGGCTGCTGTTGGGGCTGGAGAGATGGCCTAGCGGTTGGGAGCGCTGACCGCTCTTGCAGAGGACCGGGTTCGATCCCCAGCACCCACATGGCGGCCGAGAACCGTCTGAAACTCCAATTCCAGGAGAGCTCCAGTTCCAGGGGAATCCGAGACCCTCTTCTGACCTCCGCGGCATTGCACGACACGGGTGCACAGACCTGCATGCAGACAGTACATTCATACACATACAAAATAAATAAATAAATAAAATTTAAAAAAAAATAAATAAAGGGCTGCTGTTGCTAAAGTCCAGCCATACCTCAGAAGCCCAGTGCACCAAGGACACTATATATATATATAATTTTTTAAGTGGTGATATACACCTTTAATTCCAACACTCAGTAGTCAGAGACAGGCAAATCTCTAAGATCAATGCCAGAATGGTCTACGTAGTTCCAGGCCAGCTGGAGCTACAGGGAGACCCTGTCTCAAAAACAACCAAAAAGGTGGGGTGTGGTAGCGCCTGCCTTTATTTTTATTTAATTAATTAATTTATTTATTTATTTATTTATTTGCACCTGCCTTTAATCCTAGCAGTCAGGAGGCAGAGGCAGACGGGATCTCTGTGAGTTCCAAGCCAGGGTGGTCTACAGAGTTCCAGGCCAGCTGGGGCCACAGGGAGACCCTGTCTCAAAATGACATGAAAGGAAGGAAAGGAAAGGAAAGAAGGAAAGAAAGGAAAGGAAGGGAGGGAAGGGAGGAAGGGAGGGAGGGAAGGAATGGAAGGGCTAGAAAGATTGGCCAGGGTTTAAGAATGCTTACTCCACTATTATGAGGGCCAGAATTCAGATCCCAGCACCCAGGTAACAAGCTGAGTGTACCTGTAAACACCTGTAACCCCAGCTCTGAGTGGGCAGAGATGGGACAGTTGCAAGGACTTACTGGCTTTGGCCCTGCCAAGATTCAGTCCCCAGGTTCAGAGAAAGACTCCACCTCAAAAGGAATAGCCACAGAATGATACACAGTTCATCCTCTTTTGACATCCATCCATGCATGCATACGAACACATGCAACCACATACACAAGCATGTATTCATACAGACATGTGCACACAAATGAATAAATGAAAGTGAGCTTGAAAGTATCCTGCTGTAAAGAATTCAGTTTTAGGATAGCATAATTATTTTTCATAATCATGATTTGGATATTTGGAAAAGTTAATTTGACAAAAATATAATGACCTGTGTAATCACTGTGTTATGTGGTAGTTAATAGTAAGACTAATTTCTAGATGAATTTTCAAGTTTGGGGGTCTTTTGCAGGGAAGCTAGCAAGCTCTGCCGAGCTACGCCCCGTCCTCAGGGATTCTTGTACTGTCCTCAGATTGGACTGTGACCTCCACATGTGTTGGAGCTGCTTTGTCCACCGCCGTTTTCAGTCAGGGAAAGCTAGGACTCAGTTGTCCAAAGGGTGTTCAATTCTGAGCTGTATGTGGAGCCTAGAAAGACACTTATATTCTGGGAGTATTTGTTTAAAACGGTTGTGCATTCCCCTCTGCAGTACTTGATCCTGTGACTCCTGGGAAACTTATGATTCACACTGGGTTGGTTATGGGAAAGGAGCCCTCAGCAGCAGCAGTTTCTCCAGTTGATTTGGGCTGAATTTAGCAGCAGTATATTTCTCTCAGAATTAACTGGAACTACAGGCAAAAATGCATAATGCCATAAAATCTTTTATCTCCAAAAGAGGTTAGATTGCAAATGAAGAGGTAGACAAACTTCATGTCCTCCAAGACCTATCTATTACCCTCAACCTTTAGTGAACCTATCAAAATGCCTTACGATTTAAAAGAAAATCTTTCCAACCTCTCTTCCCCAATATTCCAAACAGTCCACTGACTTTGCTTTTAGGTTGGTGGCAAGGCAGTAAGTACATTGTGGTGAGAGCTCAGGCAAAGGGAGAGGTTCGTCTCACAGGGTCCAGGAAGGGAGAGCAGAGAGACCAGAGTCCAAAGATCTCATTCAGTGCACATCACCAGAGATGCAGCTGCCCTCTGCTATGCCCCACCTCCAGGAGCCCCCACCACCTCCAAAAGTAATGCCACAAACTTGACTAAGGCCTCACCACAGGGGCCTCTCGGGGATATTCCACATCAACAACAAAAAAGTGTTGCCCCAGCTGACCATTTCCAGCCTGATAATGACAGTGCCCTTTCAACAGCTTGGAGTTCACTAGCATCTTGGAAGGTGGATCTCCAAACAATACAGTGCAGAAGGCAAGGGCAGCTAGTTGAGAGGATGCAGGAGCAGCAGGGACACACCTGGAACTCCTGCACTCAGGAGGCAGAGTCAGGATCAGGCCTTCCAGGGCAGTCTGGGCCTCATATAGAACCATCTCAAGAAATCAAACAAGAGGCTGGAGAGATGGTTCAGCGGTTAAGAGCACTGACTGCACTTGCAGTCAACCTGGGTTTGATTCCGAGCACCCACATGGCGGCTAAGAACCATCTTTAAGCTGGGCGTGGTGATGCATGCCTTTAATCCTAGCACTCGGCAGGCAGAGACAAGCAGATCTCTGAGTTCAAGTCCAGCCTGGTCTACAGAGTGAGTTCCAGGCCAGCTGGGGCTAAAAAAAAAAAAAAATCAAACAAAATGGCAGGACCATTAATAAAAACTGTACTGCTCTAAATGTCAAAAAGTTCATTTAATGGGTTTGTTTTGTTCTGTTTTGTGATGTTCTTGGTATACCATGCTGGCTGGATAGTAATGTATAGTCGGCTAGCCCTGAACTCACAGCCCTTGTACCCCAGTCTTTGTGCTTGAGTTGCAGGCATGGGCCACCACACCCAGCTTCATTTGCTTCCTTACCTATACACTTCCAAGTTGCCATACTATCCACAGCTCTCAGAGTCCTGAAAATGAAGCTTATAGGTCCTTGTGGATGCAGGTGTCTCTGCTGTATCTTGCAGGGTACTGTTTAAGTAGTACTGTGCCAGGTGCAATAGCACACACCTGTAATCCCAGCACACCAGTAAGTACACCAGTGTTGTGCAATGCCCATGGAATTACGGATGGATGTGTGTGTGCTAGGAACCAAACCCACGTCCTTTGTAAGAGCAGCAAGTGCTCTTAACTGCTGAGCTGAACAATCTTTTTGGACAACTGGGGGGAAGATGGTCAAGACAGGGTCTGATGTAGCCCAGGATGGCCTCAAACTTTCTAAGAAGCAGAGGATGTCATTGAACTCCTGAACCTCCTGTCTCCACTTTGCAAGTGTCGGGATTCCAAGCATGTACTACTATGACAAGCATACATTCTTTAATGTTATGTGCATTACCATGATTATAGAATTATGTATGAGTTTTTTTTTTTTTTTTTTTTTTTGGTTATTATTTTTGAGACAGGTATCCCTTAAGTCCCAGCTGGACTGGAGCTCACTCTGTAGACCAGACGCCCCTTGAACTCACAGAGATCCACCTGCTTCGGCCTCGAGTGCTGGGATTAAAGGCTGCACCACCACGCCCAGCAATGTATGACTTTTTTTTTTTTTTTTTTTTTTTTTGGTCTTTCGAGGCAGGGTCACCCTGTAGCTCCAGCTGTCCTGGAACTCACCCTGTAGACCAGGCTGGCCTTGAACTCACAAAGATCCACCTGCCTCTGCCTCGAAAGTGCTAGGATTAAAGGCATGTGCCACCAAGCCTGGCTTATGTATGACATTTTAAAAAAATTTTATGGAGATCTCCCAAGACCAGCTCAGGCAAGTGCAGGTAGGTGGACAGCAGCTAAGTGCTTCAGCAAGGCTGATTGTTGATTGATTTCATCTAGTTAATCCATTAATCCAGTTGTCTTTGGTTTGGTTGGCTTTTGTGGCTGTGGGGGCGGAATTATCCTCCCAGCTGGTATTAAAGGTAGGGTCATGTGAGTCTCAATCTGAGATCTCCCTAGATCAGCTCAGGCAAGCACAGGTACGTGGACAGCAGCTGAGTGCTCAGCAAGGCTGATGTTGATGATATCTAGTTAATCTTATCCAGTTGTCTTTGATTGGTTTGCTTTTGTGGCTGTGGGGGTGGAGGTTATCCTCCCAGCTGGTATTAAAGGTAGGTGTGTGAGTCTTGATCTGAGATCTCCCAGAGACCAGCTGAGGCAGGTACAAGGGGACCGCTAAGAGCTCATGTCACCCTCCAACTGAGATGATGAAGGCATCTGAAGGAGGCAAGCAAAGCAAGCCTTCAACACAGTGAGAGGCATTTAGGACTACATTGGAATACAGGCAAAGGAGAAGCTCACATGCCAGGAACACGAAGAAAGAGAAACAACACAGGAAAGGGGCAGGATAATCCTGCACAAGCTCTACCACCCTATGAAATTCTTACAGTGGGATCCCATGGGGATGGCCCAGGACACAGTATCAGAAACCAATTGGGAACATAGTTTAAAGAACTACAACATTATAAAGAGCAAATCAAAGAACTAAGAAAAGAGAAATAAGAACCAGAAGGACCTAGAGAGAGAGAATGACAAACTCCGGAAGGAACTAGAAACACTGAAAAGATCCCATGCTGAAAAAAGATAAGGAAACCAACCAGCAAAGCAAGAGATTGAGAAGCTCCAAAAAGAAGTAGAAATACTAAAGAAATCAGAAGAGGAAATGAAAAAGGAA
>VZQC01002980.1:119097-131203 GCA_009823505.1 Rhizomys pruinosus | reverse complement strand
AGATGAAAAGCATGTTTGGCAGAATGCATGAGCTCTGGTGGGGTGGGGGAATGGGGCGGGAACACGGGTCTAGATTTGTTAAAAAAAATAAAAATAAATTTACAAAAAAATTATAATACTTTATAAAGAGCTGAGTGGGCGTGGTGGCACATGCCTTTAATCCTAGCACCTGGGAGGCAGAGGCAGGCCTTTAACTCACAAAGATCTCTTTGTGAGTTAAAGGCCAGCCTGGTCTACAGAGTGAGTTCCAGGACAGCTGGAGCTACAGGGAGACCCTGTCTCTAAAAGACAAAAAAAAAAAAAAAAAACCTTTATAAAGATATTTGTGGGAAAAAGGGGCAGCCTGCACTCTTAACTGCTGAGCCATCTCCTAGCCCCAGATTTAATTTTTTTCCCCTTAATTTGTTAAGAGCATGGGTTCTGGTGTCATGCAGATCTCAGTTTGCATCCAGGCATCTACTCTAACTAGCTCTGTATGCAGCCTTGGGAAAATCACCTAGCCTTTCTGCACCTTGATCTCATACACATGAGGCACAGGATGGACAGATAATCAGTTGATGCTGAGTTAGCTTCTTGATTAAATTTTCTGATAGTTCAGTGTGAAGCAGGAAGAAGTAGTGTGTAATCTCGCTTTTTCTTTCTGCCCAATGAAGATCTGGACTCCCAGACTTGGCCAGGCTCTTCTGTCTGCAGTAGCAGATATTCGGCTTTATTCACTCATGAAGCAGCTGGAAAACCAAGAAGTGGCAAGATGGGTGGTGAGTCCTAACATCTAGAAACCGTGGTGTGGAGAATGCAAGGGGAAGACAGCATTCTTTTTTTTTTTTTAATTTTATTTATTTTTGTATGTGTATGAGTGTACTGTCTGCATGTAGGCTTGTGCACCCGTGTCATGCAATGCCGCAGAGGTCAAAAGAGGGTCTTGGATTCCCCTGGAACTGGAGTTCTCCTGAAATTGGAGTTACAGACGGTTCTTAGCCACCATATGGGTGCTGGGGATCGAACCCGGGTCCTCTGCAAGAGTAGTCGGAGCTCTTAACCACTAGGCTATCTCTCCAGCCCAAGGAGAAGACAGCATTCTTAAAACAGTTTGGTTTTTGTTTGTGTCTTTTTGAGTCAGGATTTCCTCATAGCCTCATCTGCCCTGGGATTAAAGACATGTGCTACCATGCCTGGCCCACATGTAAGTGCACCAGTGTCATGCAGTGCCCACAGAAGTCAGGAGAGGACGTCAGATCCCCTGGAATTGGAGTTATGAATGGTTGTTAGCTACAAGTAGGTGTTGGGAATCAAACCCAGGTCCTCTATATGATCAACCAGTGCTCTTACCTGCTGAGTCATCTTTCCAGCTCCTGATGTTGCAAAATAGGTTCACCGAGGTGGTTTTTGCAATATTTCCACTCATTTCCCATTTTCTATAGAAAATAGGAACTTTTTCCACTTCGTATTTCAGACGTGCTTGCTCATAACTGTTCTCAGTTCTTTTGCCAGCTGTGCTCTTGGTTCACATGGTACTGCTGCACCAGAACCCTCACAAACACCATGGAGACTGCTCTTACTGTTATTGCTCTCTTTTATTATCCTTTGGAAGGTTCAAAGTCCAGGAACAGGTGAGATAACTAGTATTAATAATGATGTACAAAGCTCTAAGGTATGCTTTTGAAAAATCTTTAATATTAACACACATCCAGTAGACCCCCAGATTTCACTGTAGTTACACAAGAGCCAAAGGTTTTCAGTAGTGGTAACAGGAAACACACAGAATGGATGGTAAATCTAGTGAAAGCACTGTTTACAAAGGTGTGGACAGTACCCTGGGTCATTGTAGCAGAATCTAGAAAAGCTAGAGAACAGAGATAACTGCAGTCCTTATCATGGGAGACAAGGCAGTAGAGAGCAAGGAGTCATCTAGGAGAATAAAGGCTCCAGACTCAGGCTCCTGCCTTCCAGCTGCTCACAGCCAAATAGACGCAGAAAGCAAGGTAAGCTTTGAGTAGTCCTGGCGGGTCAGCAGGGGCACACAGACCAAGTTGGGGTAGGGGTGGGGGATACCCTGGGAGGGCAAGGAGAGAAGCAGGATCTGTAAAGGACAGGCTATCTGGAGTAGCCAGGGTATAGAGGACCAATGGAAGGAGACAGTGAAGCTGGGATGGGACTTTACCCTTCTCCACACTTTGGGTTTTATTCTACACTCAAGAGAATCATCAGACATGGGTTTTAAAAAGTATTTTATTAAGCTGGGTGTGGTGGCACACACCTTTAATCCAAGCACTCGGGAGGCAGAGGCAGGTGGATCTCCATGAGTTCAAGGCCAGCCTGGTCGGTCTACATAGAGAGTTCCAGGAAAGCTGGGGCCACAGGGAGACCCTGTCTCAAAAAGACAAAAAAAAAGTATTTTTTTTATTATTTGTATCTTAATTGCCTGCATGTACATAAGTGCACCCATGTTGTATGATGTTTATGACCTCCACAGGGAGGTCAGAAGAAGACCTCCGATCCCCTGGAACTAGAATCACAGATGGTTGTTAGCCATTACGTGGGTGCTGGGAACTGAACCCGGGTCAGTACCCATTGCTTTTAACTGCTGAGCTACCTCTCCAGCTCCTAGATGTGGTTCTTGAAAACCAAGTCAAATCTGACTTCAGAATTCTCTTTTAATGGGAGTTTTTAGGGGTGTTTTCGTCTTTTTGAGATAGGGTCTCCCTGTTGTAGCCCCACTTGGTCTGGAACTCACAGAGATCCACCTGCCTCTGCCTCCCTGGGATTAAAGGTGTGTGCCACCATGTCTGGCTATAGTAGGAGTTCTGATGTACTGAAATGGAGAAAGCCACTTTGGAGTCCACTAACAATGCTAGTGTCTGTCCCACATAAAAAGGTTTCTGGGTAAGATCATTTATTCCTCAATTTTGGGTTATTATATGATGACTAAATGTGATGAAACAGAAAATGGGCATCTTAGTCTTCCAAACTTTGGAGGAAACTAGACTATCTCAGTCATATAAGTTAATTAGGAGATGTAAACTCATAATCAGTGGCATTAAGTTTTAATACACATTTCAGCACATACAGTTACCAACAGGTCATAGGTGTACTTCTTGCTTGGAAGTAGTAACCTAGGCTTGGTGATACATGCCGGTAATCCCAGCATTTCAGAAGTGGAGGCAGGAGGATTGAGAATTTGAAGTTAGCTTCATCTACATAAAACTTGTCTCAGGGCTGGAGAGATGGCTCAGTGGTTAAGAGCACTGGCTACTGTTGCAGAGGAGGCCTCAGGTTGGATTCCCAGCACCCATGTGGCAGCTAACTGTAATTCCAATACCAGGAGATCTTACGCCCTCTTCTGGCCTCCATAGTCACTGCACACACATGATACACATAACATGCATGCAGGCAAAACTCTAATCCACATAAAATATTAAAATAGAAACAACTAAACAAGAGAAAGTTGCATCCCAGTGTATGTTGTCTCCTTGCAGTGTCAAGTACTCATCCCTGGTTGCACTCGCCTTCATCATCCGCCCCACAGCTCTCATCCCATGGGCTCCATTACTCTTCAGACATTTCTACCAAGAACGCAGAAAGCTTGCTCTTACTGTACATCATTTTTTACCTGTAGGGTGAGTATGGGTCATCTGTAAATTTTATTAACCTCGAAATAACATACTATGAAAAAGATTTTGTTTCCTTTAGCTAATCATTATATCTAATGTCACAGAACTCTCAGTCGAATAAAACAGAATACTTCCAACTTTATATTTTGTTTCTAAACCTGGCGTGAGAGAGTGTGTGTGTGTGTGTGTGTGTACACTTACACACATACATGCACATGGCACAGAGTAAAATTTCTGTGGTGTTGGTTTTCTCCTTCCTCTACATGGGCTCTGAGAACTGAAGTCAGTTGTCAGGCTTGCCTGGCAAGGACCTTTACTGGCTGAGCCATCTTTCTGGCCCTACATTTTCTAGTTATATATTTGTGATACTGATTAACTACATTTGTTTAAATGAAGATCTCATGTTTTCCTAATTTTTCTCAATTTCAAGGTACGTGATTCTCTTCTGTTGTATTAAACTTCATAATGCATAGCCATTTGCACCTATGGCCTCATGATTTTTACAGTTCTTGGATGTAAGCACTGTCAGTGTTTTTACTTTGTAGTAAACAGAAGCTCACTGGAGCCACTGGCTGGTGATCATGTAACCTACTTTAGTGCCTCAGTCTGACACGTCCTAGATCCAGCAGAATTTAGAGTAGATGTCAGAGGACAGCCTGGAGCAGATTGATGACCATAAAGGAAGATGCCGGAGCCCACAGCTGAAAGTGGAGGGGGTGGAGCAGCTAGATACCCAGCAGGACAGAGCAGTGTATATTTGGCATGTTCAAGAAACAAGGAGAGCAGAGTGACCAAAGGAGATGGGCTTTGGAGCACGTGATAATGGCCAGGGAGACAGTAGGTGGGGCCCAAACCAAGCAGACTTCTACATAGGAAATAAAGGCTTGTTTAATCCTCATGTTACAGTTTTTCACTCAAAAGCACTGGACCTACTTGGCTATAAGCATCTGACAATTCAGAAATAAAGTACAGGTTCTGTTCCCAAAGTCAGATGTCTGATATTGCCAATGGTGGTTCATTCTTGTGATCCCAGTACTCAGGAGGCTGAGGTAGGAGGATCATCATGAGCTCAAGGCCACCAGGGGCAAGAGTGAAGCCTTGCCTCAAAAACCCATAAACCTCTGACCAGAATGCTCAACATTATTGACAAGAACTTATGAAACCCCAAATCCAACCAAGCAGGGTGTGTTAGGATAAATATGAGTTTCCTTTTTTTTCTTTTTGAGAGGTTTTATAAGACAACAGGGTCTTGGGCCTGGAGAGATGGCTCAGTGGTTAAGAACACTGGCTGGTTTTTTTTTTTTTTTTTTTTTTTTTTTTTTTGTTGGTCTTATTTTTGAGGCAGGGTCTTCCTGGAGCCCCAGCTGTCCTGGTATTCACTATGTAGACCAGGCTGGCCTTGAACTCATAGAAATCCACCTACCTCTGCCTCCTGAGCACTGGGATTAAAGGCGTACACTACCATGCCTAGAAAACTGTTTTTGCAGAAGATCAAGGTTTGAGTCCCAGTACCCACATGGTGGCTAACAACTGTCTAACTCCACTTCTAGGGGATTCACTGCCATCTTCTGACCTCTAGGGCACTGCATGACACAGGTGCACTCACATACATGCAGCCAATACACTCATACACATAAAATTATTTTTGCTGGGCATGGTGGCGCATGCCTTTAATCGTAGCACTTGGGAGGCAGAGGCAGGTGGATCTCTGTGAGTTTAAGGCCAGCCTGGTCTATACAGTGAGCTGTCCAGGACAGCTGGAGCTACAGAGAGACCCTGTCTCAAAAACACATACATACATACATACATACATACATACATAAATAGAAAGAAAGAAAGAAAGAAAGAAAAGAAAAAGAAAGAAAGAAAGAAAGAAAGAAAGAAAGAAAGAAAGAAAGAAAGAAAGAAAGAAAGAAAGAAAAAGAAAGAAATATTTTTTCAAAACACAACAGGGTCTTATAGAACTCAGGGTGTTAACTCGCTATGTAGCTGTTCCTCCTGCCTCCACGTGCTGAGTGCTGGGATTATAGGTGTGCACTTCAGGCTGGGCTTTGCTTGTACACTTCTACATAGAGTATAAGAACATTTTTTTATTTTATTTTTTATGTGTATGAGGGTACTATTTGCATGTAGGTTGGTGGACCCGTGTCATGCAATGCTGCAGAGGTCAGAAGAGGGCGTTGGATTCCCCTGGAACTGGAGTTAAAGACGGTTCTTAGTCGCCATGTGGGTGCTAGGAATCGAACCCGGGTCCTCTGCAAGAGCAGTTGGTGCTCTTAACTGCTGAGCCATCTCTCTAGCCCCAGGAACATTTTTTTAACCTGAGACAAGGTCTTACAGTGTAACTCAGGTTTACCTCAAATTCAAAATCCTCTTGTGTGTTCAGCCTCCCTAGGACTAAAATAGGCATACCCGCTGAGCATGAGCAACTGCAAAACCTGTGTGTGTGTGTGTGTGTGTGTGTGTGTGTGTGTGTGTGCGCGCGCATGCATGCTAGAGACTGAACCCAGGGCCTCACACGTGTGACAGGAATGTAAAAGGAACAGAGATTTCCTGAATGGAAAAATTGTTCATTGGACTTAATCTCTGAGATATCTTTGAGTATGTGGATAAAGACCTTTAAGTTGGAGGTGTGGCTGAATGAAGAGCACTTACATAATGTGCATCAAGTCCTGGATTTGATCTCCAGCACTGAACAAAATAAAAATTAAAAACATTTTAAAATTCAATTAGGAGAAAGAGCCACAGAGCAGAAGCCATCTGCAATGCATCTGATCAACCAAATCTCATATCCAGAATAGATTTAAAAGTGTGATAAAAAAATGTGTAAATATTTGTAAGAAAAAAGGTAACTCAAGAGACGAATGAATAATAAAAGATCCTACAGCTACTTACCAAAAAACAAAACAAAACAAAACAACCCAAACTCTAAATGGCCACAAAGTATAGGGGTTCATCTTCCTAGGCAGCGCATGCCTTTAATCCCACCATTCAGGAAGCAGAGGCAGGCAGATCTGTGAGTGTAAGGCCAGCCTGGTCTACACAGTGAATTCTACACCAAGAAATACCCAAATGGCTGCAAATAATGTGGAACTCTTATATAATCCCATGAAAATGTAAAATGATAATCATAATTTTGCAAAACTATTTAATAAGACTTATTTCTTATATTAGCACTGTGTGTATCCAACCAAACTACATATGCAGACACTTAGAGATTTGTAAGTCTGTCTGTTGCAACACTGTTCCTAATAGCTAAAAATAAGACAGTGTCCATCAACAGGATCCACACAGTTGACACAGTTACAGACTCAGCACTGTGAGTGAATGAGCACAGCACCCAGAACCACCAGCAATCGCCTGCCTTGAAGGCTGCGCCCTTATGACACACCTTGAGCCATAGATGCAAACTTATGCCCGGACTTTTTTTAACCTCAAGAACTAGGAAATAAATATTCATACTTCTTATGCTAACAGGCTGGTTATCCAACAGTAGATGAAACAGCATGGTGGTTACACCTTTAATCTCAGCACTCAGATGCCAAGGCAGGCGGTTCTCTCTGAGGTGGAGGCCAGCCTGGTCTACATCGTGAGTTCCAGGGCAGCTGGGGGCTACAGGGAGACCCTGTCTCAAAACAAGCAATTATTTTAAGTTGACTTCAATGCATCTTCTCATCAGTGAAACTCTCACTGTAGGGATGCACACCAGTTGGTGTACTTGTGGGGCTTAAGTGGCTTTTGACACAAAGCATTTCTAGAAGCTTATGGCAACACTGACAGCATGTTCAAAAATGTGCATCACCATTCTACTTTGCTTTTCAGATTTATAACCTTGAGTTTGTCTCTGATAATTGATCGCATTTTTTTCGGCCAAGTAAGTAAAAATATAATAAGCTAACAGATATTTTTATTTTAACCATCACTGCACTGAAACCTCAAGCTGAACTTTTGTAGTTCAGTCATGGTGGCGCATGCCTGGTACGGTTGTGCACACCTGTGATCTCAGCACTGGGAGGTGGAAGCAGGGAATCAAGCGGTTGAAGTTATCTTCAGCCATACAGGGAGTCAGAGGGCACCTTGGGCTATAGAAGACCTTGTCAAGAAACAAACCAACCCATTAATATTTTAGAACAGAGGCCATCCTTCTTATAACAGTAATTCAATACAGTAAAAAAGGAACTTTCTGGTGTATAATTACATACCTTTTGGTGTAATCCTTTGTGGTTCCTACAAAATATTTCTAGTTAATAAATTAACAATTTTGACCCTTAAACATCCAGAAATTCTATCAACCAGACTACTCTGTTCTTTTGGTATGAGATGTGGACTGTGGGGAGTGACCTGACATTCTAAATCCTGCCCTTCCAAGTCACACGTGTTTGGAAAATTACAAACCTTGTGATCTTAGACACACTTCACAGCTTTCTTCCTCCATACCGTATTGTGGAAGTGACTGTGGTTCCTATCTCTTCAGACTGAGATTAATGAAGTAGCACATGTAATATGCATGTAGCAGTTCTGGGCACACATGAGCACTGTACCTGTCACAAATGTCATTGCTGCTGTCATTATTGCTGCTTTCTGCTAAAACTGAAATGGTAACATTGGCAGAATTTTACCTTAATAAATACCGACACTGTAAGGTACTAGAATAAAACTGTTGATATGGGAACACACAGCCTCTAGCACAATGTAGTGACTCATGCCTCAAACCCCAACACTCAAGAGGAGGCAGGAAAATCACAAGTTTTAGGGCAGCCTGGTCTACCTAGCAAGTTTTTGGGCAGTCAAGACTACATAGTGGTGAGATTGTCAAAAAATAACTTAATTTTAAAATCCTATCAGGGCTAGAGAAATGGCTCAGTAGTTAAGAACATTTGGACCCGAGTTTGGTTCCCAGTACCCGCATCAGGAGGTTCATGACTGTAATGCCAGCTTGGGGATCTGACGCCCTCTTCTGGCCTCCATGTGCACTTTCACTCACATGTATATACATACAGAGGGACACATAATTTAAAATAAAATAAATTAAAAAAAAAAATCAATCTCCTGGGGCTTGAGAGATGGCTCAGCACTGGCTGCTCTGGGAGAGGACCTGGGTTTGGATCCCAGAACCCACCTGGTGGCTTACAACTGTCTGTAACTGCAGTTCCAGGGGATCCAGTGCCCTCTTCTGACTTACCTTTGCATTGCGCAACAACAGTGCACTTATATACATGCAGGCAAAACAACAAAAAGAAAAATTAAAGCCTAGTTTTTGTTTGGTTGTTTGTTTTTTTGGTCTTTTGGAGACAGGGTCTCTCTGTAGTCCCACCTGGCCTGGAACTTGCTATGTAAACCAGGCTGGCCTGGAACTCAGAGATCTACCTGCCTCTGCCTCCTGAGTGCTGGAATTAAAGACTGTTCGCCACTACTCTCAGTCCTAAAAGCCTAGTAGTTTACAAATTAACAAAGGACACATAAAATATTTAGAAGGAAAAAAGTTAATAATTAGAATTTCATAAGTCATTAATCAGAAATACTAATGTAAAACTGCTGCCTGATTTTTAGGTTAGATTCTGATTCAATGTTGCAATTCTGTTAGACTCTATAATGCTACAGATCAGAACTTGACCCTGACCCACTTGTTTATTTTTCCTTCTCTCATCCCAGTGGACACTGGTTCAGTTTAACTTCTTGAGATTTAACTTGCTGCAGAATTTGGGGACGTTTTATGGCTCCCACCCATGGCACTGGTACTTCAGTCAAGGGTTCCCAGTCATTCTGGGAACCCACTTACCCTTCTTTATCCATGGCTGCTTCATAGCCCCCAGGAGGCTGCACATACTGCTGCTGAGCGTGCTGTGCACACTGCTGCTATACAGGTAAGGCTTCCTTGTTCAAGTAGGTGAATTTTTTTGAATTTTTTTTATTTTTGTATGTGTATGAATGTACTGTCTGCATGTAGGTTTGTGAACCCGTGTCGTGCAATGCCTCAGAGGTCAGAAGAGGGTCTCGATTCCCCTGGAACTGGAGTTCTCCTGGAATTGGAGTTACAGACCGTTCTTAGCTGCCATGTGGGTGCTGGGGATCGAACCCAGGTCCTCTGCAAGAGCAGTCAGTGCTCTTAACCACTAGGCTATCTATCCAGCCCATCAAGTAGGTGAATTTTTAAATGCTACCATGAAATGATAATTAAATTCTTCAAAAGTAGAGATGATTTCCAAAGATAAATGTCAGTGATTTCGCCGGGTGTGGCGGTGCACGCCTTTAATCCTAGCACTTGGGAGGCAAAGGCAGGCGGATCTTTGTGAGTTCAAGGCCAGCCTGGTCTATAGAGTGAGTTCCAGGACAGCTGGGGCTACAGGGAGACCCTGTCTCAAAAAGACCAAAAAAAAAAAAAAGTCAGTGATTTCACATGGTGAAAATCAGACCCTTTTCCCTTTTAAACATCTGTCAACTATAAAAATGAGTGACTGGTCACAAGTAAATGCACTTGCTGCCAAGCTTGATGACCCAGTGTGACTCCCAGAACCCACATGGTGGAAGGAGAGAAGTGACTCCCACAAGTTGTCCACGTGTGCTCTGTGGTGGGAACACTGTCCCCCACAAAGATAAATGTTTTAGAATATTTTACAAATAATTTTTTTATATTGCCTGCATGTATTTAAAGTGTACCTGTGTTGTGCAATACCCATGGAGGTCAGAAGAGGGCATCAGATTCCCCTGGAACTGGAGTTATGGATCCTTGTTATCTACCATGTGGGTGCTGGGAATCAAACTCTGCAAGAGCAGCCAATACCCTTAACAGCTAAGCTATCTCTCCATCCCACTAAAAACTTGTTGTTGTTGTTGTTGTTGTCCTTTGAGACAGGATCCCCCTGTAGCCACAGTTGTCCTGGAACTGTGTAGACCAGGCTGGCCTTGAACTCAGAGATACACTTGCCTCTGCCTCTCAAGAGCTGGGACTATAGGTGTGTGCCACCACACCCAGCTTAATAACATTTTTTAAATGAATGTATCCTCATTTCAAATTTGAGCGATTATTAATTAATTGGATTAGAAATAAAAAATTTTTCCAAAATGCAATTGTACTTTGTAATTTCACTTTGATATTAAATATTATGTTGAACATATCATAATCACAATTTGATTTAAAAAGAGTAATTCCTGAAACAAGAAATTGAATCTGAAGCCAAGTGTGGTGAATAATGCTTCTAATTCCATCAACACGGGTTGCATAGGCAGGAAGATATTTATGAGTTTGAGACTAGCCTGAGCTATGTATGAGTAATAGTTATCTCAAAAAAAAAAAAAAAAAAACCCAAAGAAGAAATTCAATCTCAGATACTTGAAAAATACATCATGTTACATTCATTTGAAATAATTTCTCCTACTCATGCAATATAAAATTAATGTTTTCTCTTAATATCCTTTATTATTATAGCATGTTGGGCCACAAAGAATTCAGGTTTATCTATCCAGTTTTGCCATTTTGTATGGTGTTCTGTGGTAAGTGTTTTTAATACATAAAATGCCCACAGTTTAAGGCCAGCCTGGGCTATACTGTAGCTAGATGTCTCAAAAAGTAGTAATAATAATAAAAAAACTGTAAATGGCCAATGGATTATTTCCATGTAGACCAAATAAGAGCTGCCTCTTAATTACAAATTTTGTTCATTGTGGTTTAATTATGTTTTGTGGGTGTTTGATTTTTGAGAAAGGGTCTCCTACACCTCACATCCTAGGCTGACCAGGAACTCTTAATTACAAATTTTGTTCATTGTGGTTTAATTATGTTTTGTGGGTGTTTGATTTTTGAGAAAGTCTGACCTACACCTCACATCCTAGGCTGACCAGGAACTCATAGGCAGTCCTTCCCTGCCTCGCAAGTACTGGGATTATAGGTGTGAGCCACCGTGGCCAGCTTCTAAGTATTTTTTTCCCTGAATCATGCAAAATGACAGCATGGTCCACTAGGCAGTCTATTCTTTTTGTAGGGTAGGGGTGAGGCAGAGTCTTGCTCTGCAGTTCTGGCTGTCCTGGAACTTGCTATATAGAGCAGGCCAGCCTCAAACTTGTGGCATTCCTCCTGCCTGCCTCTTAACTGCTGGGATTACAGCAGGCCCAAGCCACTTTTGGGGGAGATGAGAGGTTGGTGTTAGTGGAGATGTTGGAATCCTGCATTTAAACTATTCTTTGGTGGTACTATTTCAGACTTCAGTCTGTCACTGAAAAAGAGACATCTTTTGGAATAGGTACTTGAAGTATACAGCTAAACTGTGGGTCTTCACTTTTACAAAGTATGTCCTTATAGCTGCTGAAACTAATTTTAATACTTTTATACAGAAGATTCACCCATTCAAGACTCATTCTGCGGAGAGTAAAGACAGGAAAGTCGGGAGTTCAACAACAGGCTAGGCTCAAACCACACACCCAAAAAAATGAATAACTCTACTGCGTATTGAATTTTTAAAATAATTCTCTTATGGTTTCTTTTTTTTTTTTTTTTTTTT